>JAQIXC010000463.1:0-26185 GCA_034697605.1 Metabelba pulverosa | reverse complement strand
TATTTTAACATGGTAATTTTCCAACGCTATATTGGTAGAAAGTTATTTTTAAAATCTTTATTTTTTAGTCATATTTGGTTTATCCAACACTAGTTTGCTAAAAAGTCATCCTCAAAAGATGACTTGTCCATGTCAGGTTTATATTGTCAAAATTTCTAAAAATATTGGTATATAAATGATGTATTGCTTAATTTAGAGCAGTAATTTAATCGATACACATAGAGTGCTATATAGAAAAATATCTTACCAAGAAATAAAATTATATATAATAAAGTTTATAAAAAATTTGCATGTGTATTTCTAAATATCACATAATATTTTGTATTGCCAGAAAAATACAAGTAAATAACTTAGCAATCTATTTAATAAGCTATAAATAAGAAGATATTTTTATATTAATTAAAGAAATTACTTTAAACCAACAACTAATTATTAATAAATAAATAAATAAATAAATAGTTATTTAGCCAAGCTGAATTTGCAAGCTTGATATTTAAATATTTTGTTAATTTATAATTATTAATAAATAAATTATTACATAAAATATTTTGCATTTCGGAGCAATAGCAGGAAATACTAAATTAATTAATATAAAAGTGCTTTTAAAGTTAATAAAAAATTTACGTAAACATTATAATTTAACCCAGCACAAAACTCGATGACGTTGCCGTTGAAACCTAGGAATTCCGTCACCCGAACTGTGCTGAAATCAAAGTACCATGACCTGTTTTTGCCCTACTTGATTTCGGATCACATATCCGGAAGGAAAGCAGTCGAACGAATGGAGAAATTTGTGAAAAGATATTACATTTTACTCAGCGTCTCGACCGAGGACTACATGAATGGCATTCAAACGCAACGCCGAAAACGTTTGACTACATTAATCAAATGCAGTGTATTGGCGGTCGGCGTTCGGTACGCGCTATCGGCGCTCATCGATCGGAAATGGATGCGCGTATTGGCGAGTAATGCCAACTACTTATTGGGCAATTCATTCGCCGCCTCGACATTCATGAGTATCGGGGCGTTCGTTGTCTTTTGTATTTCGGCGATCCTACAGCACATGGAGCTCACCCGGGAAGTGACTTTCATACAACTGCTCTACGAGATCAAGCACCGGTGCCTGACTGTGCGGTTAAATAAGCGGCACTACCGGCGCCTCATTGTATACTCGGATATATTAACCAAACATATAATGAATCAATCGTTTTGGGCATTACTACTGGTGTCAAACGCAGTCATAACTGGTTCGACTGTATGGGCGTATGTGATGGACGCCGAGTCCGGCTTTAATCTAGCAAGCATAATTATCTGGGCGGTTGCCTGGTTCGTATTTACGACGCAGTTCTACGGCATCGTATCGATCGGTTTTATCATTTGGTTTCAAACGACTCTATACTTGAAGTACAGATTCGCCGAAATCAACGCGAAAATCGGTAGATGTCTTGAGCCGCGGCACCAGTGGCTGCTCTATCGGGCGATCGGCGAACACGACGCCGCCGCTCGGCTAACGGAGCGCTGCAATCGACTGTACAGAAAAATTATTTATATACTGTTCTACTTCGCGACGCCGGCGCTCGAGCTCCTGACGTACGTGACGTTCGCGGCGGACACGCTATTCTATGCCCGATTCGTGTCCGCATTCATCGCACTTATTGTCTTCGGCGCCGTATTTACGGTGAATTTGATGAGTGCGTCGGTCAGCGCTCACGCGCATAGGTCGGTGCCCGTTGTCTACGCGTTTGTGGCCAAGAATTGTCGCCTGAGATCACGCTCTTTGAAGATAATGGGTTTCATCGAAACGCTGACCGAAACGCATATCGGCTTCGATTGCTATAACTTGTTTCCAATGAATAACTTCGCGTTTTCTCAATATGTTCTCATTGTTGTTATGAATTATGTGCTGATTTTAAACATGTTTCAAATGTTTAATATGTAATCTATTAGTAAAAATTGTAAACTAATAATTTTTTATTTTATAACTATTGAGCAATTATTTGTTTATGTTTTTATTATTTATTTTTATAAATTAAAATAAATATCGTTTTTAAATGTTATTTTATTTAAATATAGTGCATTAATAAATGAAAATAAATACACTATTGCAACTCGCTAAATTATTGAAAGTTTTTGTATATTTTTCTTAATACTATAAAAAAAATAATTTATTTAATAACGCAAATAGTTTTTACAAAGCACAAAATATTATATAAATATCTACTATTTTAGATTCTGTGCACTAATTTTATATAAAATGTTTAATTTATTTTTAAAATGTTCAGCACTGTATTTTATTTATATATTTCGATGTTTTGATATAAGTATTGTTTTATTAATAAATTACCCGACGTTTTGATTAGTTTGATTGGTTTGTACAATATGCTTACAAATATAAAGTTTTTGCTCATAGTAATATAAGTAAAAAGTTTCATTATAAAAAGTAAATTATTAGTCATCAAAAAAAATTTTTTTAATATCTAAAAGTATAAAATGTTAAAAAAAATTTTACAATGTTAATTTTTATTTTTAATTTATAAACTATTAGTTATTTGTTAAATTGCATCTAATGCCACTGTCATAAATAATAATGTACTTAATTAAACCAGGGAGAATATGCTGGATAAAAGCGAAGTAAGCAAGTTCAAATTGTTTAATCAAACTGAATAATGAGGGTAATATTTGCGCTATGACTTTTTTAAAGACTTAAAGACACATTGATAAATATTTTCGTTTGTATGTTTGTCTCGAATTTTATTAATCTAACTTGATTAAATTTTAATTATTGCACTACAAGTTAAACATAATTTTCATAACGTATTAGTACAGTTCAGGCACAAGCATAGATAAATTGCCAATCAAAATGATCAAGTGCAGTTTTAGTACTGTGTAAGTGCTGTAATGCCCGAGCTTGTAGGCATGCTAAACTCAAATACAGTCGTCCTACCCATTGAAAAAAGGCACCCCTCCAGTTCCTCCCCCTATCACATGACAAATGCTACACTAAGCGTTGCACTAAACAGTACATCAATAAAAAATAGTCATTAAATACAAATCATGTGATAGGGGAAGAACTGGAGGGGTGCTTTTTTCAATGGGTAGGACGACTGTAGTACAGTAGTAATCCGTCTCGACAAACTTATACATTAATCTAGTTGCGATAAAAAAATAAAACGTTTATTTTTAATAAAAATTAAAAGAATTGTCTAGTATAAAAGAATGGTAAATTTTAATTCTTGTTCATTACCCACTTATAGTTTAATGCTAAGTTTACTAAACTAAAAGTAATAAAAAATGAAAGTGATCATATTAGCAGCGTTAATTTACTGCACCATTGCCGGTAAATATGTTTTCTAAATTAAACATTATATAGTATATAAATTATTGTGTATTTAACATTAAAATATACTATGTAAAATAATATAATATGTAAAAATTATAAAACAAAACAATAATTTAAGCAATTATTTCGCTAACAGTGCCGCTCAATGAGAAAGTGCCGGTAATTAAGCTGAGCTCCGGCTACGACATGCCGGAGATCGGGTTGGGCACCTGGCAGGCGAAGGGCGCGGAGGTCACCCAGGCAGTCAAGGACGCCATAGAGATCGGGTACCGACACATCGATACGGCCGAGCACTACGAGAACGAGAAGGACGTCGGCGACGGTATCGCCGCGCAGATCAAAGCCGGTCTCCTTAAACGGGAAGACATTTTTATTACCACTAAGGTCTGGCCGGACGGGAAGGACCGGCAGAAAGCGTTGGACACAATCAAGAACTCAGTCAAGCAGTTGGGCGTCGATTATGTCGACTTAGTTCTCATTCACTACCCGACCGCCAACTCGGCCGACATCTGGAAGGGTTTGGAGGACGCGGTCGACCAGAAGCTCGTCCGTTCGATCGGTATCTCCAACTTCAACAACACAGACGTGGATGCGCTGCTCAAGACCGCGAAGGTTAAGCCGGCGGTCAATCAGATCGAAGTGCACCCGAAGCTCAATCAGGACGAGTCGATAACCTATCAAAATAAACTGGGTATTGCTATCACTGGCTACTCGCCCCTCGGCACCGGAGAGCTCATCAAAGACCCGACTCTTGTGGCCATTGGTAAGACGCATAATAAGAGCGCCTCTCAAGTGGCCATTCGGTGGCAAATACAACGAAATCTGATTGTAATCCCGAAGAGTGTCCACAAGGACTACATTAAAGAGGATTTCGATGTCTTTGACTTCACATTAACTGACGCCGAGATTAAGGCCATTCATGACTTGAAATAAACTTTTTATGTGATTCGAAAATAAATTATTTGACCAAAATTAAGTTATCATGTTTTTGTTTTATATTAAAAACTTCTAATTATGTATGGATTGAAATTTTAATAAGACATAAAATTCATTAAATTAATTAGAAATGTTTTAATTTTTAAATTTTGAATACTTATTGTTTAATTTAGTGTACTGTTAAAAATTTAGTAAGCAATTCGGGCTTTGGAAATATTTGTACGTATTATTATTATTCCTTATTTACACCTGAGTAGGCTTATTTTATATTAATACTTAAAATATTTTTAGTTTCATTTAAAACTGCTTGAATAATTATTTAACTATACAGTATATCTATTTGATTCAATGTGACTTTTTATTTTTAATTATAATCTTTAATATTGATATTAATAAAAATTAAAATGTTAAAACATACTATAATAGTTTAAATTTTGTTTATATATAATATAATATTTACATAGGCAATTGTTTTTAATTGAAATTTTATTTTATAAACGGATTACAATTTGTTTAAAGTTGTAAACATTTATACGTATTTGCATGTTTAAACTTTTGATATACTCAGAAAAAATATATTATAAGCTAACCATGTTTAAATTAATCTAAATTGTAATGTTGAATTATTGAAATCTTGTATTAATTGTACCTGTACTGAATAATTTAATTTTGTAATGAATAATAAGTGCTAATGTAATACTGATATAATATATGTAATATATTTTAATAAATTGAAAATATATTATATATTAATTCTGTATTTTTAATTTAATATAGTAAAAATAAATTGCATAATAATAAGAAACTAATAACATTAAATATCAATATAATTTAATTAAGGAAAGTGGTAAAACAAATAAAATAAATGCAAAACAGGATAATATAAATCTGGAATTGTCATGTGCATATATAAGTATAATTCATAAATGTTTGCACGTCATGTTGGAATAGCTCGAAAATGGTAAAAGATATTTATATGCGGCCATAATCATCCAGCTAGTGACTTTTTTGTGCATAACATTTAGATACATAAAATATTTAAATAGATATGTTTTAAAATGGATGTAAATTCTTGTATTACGTATAAAGTGAATGAATTGATGCGTTTTTCGGAAACAGCCATAAATGAGACGCTCGTTATTCAGCCGCTTCCGTACGAACCCTATGTTCACATCGTATCGAACATATCGTATAATTTTTCAAAATTTATGATCGCATAAAATGTATTTATTGTTTATTTTAATTTAATTTTAGAAACTTGTCGTACGTTAAAATATGCGGTCTATTTGTGAAACTACTGATAGAATTTGCAAAGACGCATCGAATTTCGTATGAATTGAATTTATGAATAGCATTAAATAGCTTCATATAATATATATAAATTTTATATAATTTATTATATTTTTATTCCTTGATGAATAATGCTATATTATTTTGCCATGTTTAAGCCATGTTGCCATGTTATAAAAATATGTCTAGATACATAAATAATCATCTTATAAAGCTATTACAATTAATTATATATAAATAATTTAAAATTATTTATAATTAAATTCTAGCTTGCGCTTTAATGAGCCACCAACAAATTATACAAGGGACTGGTTTGTTAAATTAACAAACGCAAATATATTGCTGCGGCCGTTTACAACTGGCTTTTATTATGCTAACAAGAGTAATTTGAAAAACATAAACGTTGCTTTTATTCCCTCGAGTTATACTGGACATTGGGAATTTGGCTCATTTGTTGCAAGGCAATATTACGGCTTAATACCCATGTTTAATTATTAC
This sequence comes from Metabelba pulverosa, assembly GCA_034697605.1. Classification (NCBI taxonomy): domain Eukaryota; kingdom Metazoa; phylum Arthropoda; class Arachnida; order Sarcoptiformes; family Damaeidae; genus Metabelba; species Metabelba pulverosa. Next base: position 20,121 of record JAQIXC010000463.1, on the reverse strand, counting down.
AAATGTTTCGATGCAAACGTTTGGATTCTATTATTCGCTTCAATTGCTTTTATTTCGAGTATTTCATCTTTTAATGGCTTAAAATTAAAACAGTTTATCAAATATTTTTATAATTATTTTCGATTATTGTTAAGAATTTCATTTCAAAAGTCTATTCTAATCACAACTCCGAAGCAAATACTCGTCGTTTGGCTTCTCTCGGCTCTCATACTATCCATAAGTTTTGCGAATTATTTATTGGATTTTCAGATCCGAAGCGTTCCGATCGACCGATTGGATACATTGGAACAGTTGGCGCGAAGACCGCACATAAAGATACCGGTTCCGGTAACAAGTTCAATCATTGCCTATTCTAAACATGTTGATTCAGATGTAGCAAGATCACTTCGACATCAACTCGAAGTGATCAATCTCGATGAGCCAGGTAAAATAATTTTTGGCAACTGGTTAAGTTGGCTAAACTCTACATTTGCGAGGGTAAAAGTTGGAACATGCGCCTATTTAAAAACCAGAATGGCACTTATTTCCGATTTAAGCATATATTCGAAAATGTACAATGATACACTAATATTTAAATTATTGCATTTATCGGAGGAAAGTGGAGATTTAGAGCCGTATTTTATCTCGTTTAATTATAAGACTAAGGATTACATGATAAAATTATTTAACAAATTGTAAGTTTGTTCAATTTATTTATTTTTAAAAATAATTGACAAAGCTATTGTTTATTTCAATTAATTAATGTTAAAGTTATATTAATTTTTAACTTGGTTGTAAATGTACTAACAGTATATTTTAAACATTCTTTTTATCACTATATTTTAGCATGTTATCGCTACATTTATCCGGTATATACGACCATTGGAAAGACAATATATTGAGCACATATTCAATCGAAATTAGGAATTTTATTGCAAAATTTAAACAACCTGTTTTCCAATACGACGTTCTAACATTAAAGTACATGTTTGATTTATTCTATTTACATCTAATTATTATGTTTATATCGATTATGGCTTATCTAATTGAAAGTACTAATACATTGTTTAAATGGCGTTTATTTAAATCATGTAAAACATTTTATCATAAAAAATGAATAGCAAATAATAACTGATAAAATTCTATCGTTATACCAAACATTTTAATACTATGTATTTCTTTATAATAAATTCAATAATAATGGAAATATATTTAAACATTTTATTTTACTTATTATTAATGATAGTAATAATGTTTTTATATACTACATAGAAATTTTATAATTACAACAATTAAGTACCATTTATTATTTTATGACTATTAATTTATGTATAAATATAAACAAGTCTATTAAAACTACATAGCTTATACAATTATATTCAATAAAATATGAGTATCGGTATTAGTGGAAAAACATTTTTGGAGTATTAAATAAATAAATTTCATATAAAAGTTTAATACCAAATACGTTTAAATTATAAATAAATTTTTAATAACAATAAATAATTTACTATTTTATTCATTAATAATGTTTTAAATAATAACATAACTAATTTTTAAAACTTTGAAATAATGTTGCATTTTATTTAATTTTTTAACCTAAAATGTCGGCTAATTATTGCATAGCAGATAAAGTAAACAAATTATTGCGATTTTCAAATAATACAATTAACAATCGGACACTTGTTGTTCAGCCATTTGCTTTCGACCCGTATGTGAATAACAAATTCGGGTTTGTTATGAAAATTATTTATATATTTTTCCAAAATAATAAATTATTTTTGTTTGGTTCAGAAACGCAACCGATTTTAGGATATGCGGACCATTAGTTCAATTGATTATTGAATTTGCAAAAACACACCACATTTCGTAAGTGTTTTATAATATGATTGCGAAGTGCATAATTCGGTCTTGTTTAAATTTTTAATATTATTATTATTACAACATTTTAACTCTAAATTATGCCCGCTTAACTTTTCATCTTATAAAATTGATAAAATTCTTATTGAAAATGAATAAACAAACGTAAACTTATAATGTTTTTGCAAATATTAATAACAATAGTTCATTTGTATTTTTAAGTATATATTTAATTAATATTAAAATTAAATTTTTTAGCAATAACTTTTAAGTTTATAAATTATACAAAGTTTATAAATATTAATTATAAATATTATAATAACAAAAAATTTGACAAGGCTAAATTATGCACTTTGTAATTATGAATATTAAGCTTTATTAATATTGATTATAGTACTGTAATTGTATAAATAGAATATTTATACCGTACATATTATACTTGATAAGTTTAATTAGCTTACTGTTAAATATATTTATCTTATTAACTGTAACAAACTATTACTACTGATTTATAAATAGCTTAACACTTTTTCAATTCAATATTTTAATAAATTAATTCTATATTTATTTTGATATATGGTATAAAAATGACAATGTTAGATAATCTTTATATAGCTTGCGCATTAATGGCAAACCAATAGATTATTTGGACCTAATTCTGAAAGTATCGACAGCCGATGTAATCCTACATCCATTCACAATACCAATCTTTATTGCTACCATGAAACAATTTAGCATTCCATACAATCGAACATGTTATATTGGTTATTTTGACATCGGCACATTCGCTGCAAGAGAGTATAACGGCACAATGCCCATGTTTAATTATCTTAATTGCTTCGGCATAAATGTTTGGATTTTTCTAATTTCTTTGATTGCAATGATTTCTATTATTTCGTCAATTATTGCTTTAAATCAAAAATTAATTATAAATTATATTTTCAATTATTTTTTTATTTTATTTACAAAATCTCTGCAAAAGTTTATTCTAAACACAACTCCGAAGCAAATACTCGTCGTTTGGCTTCTCTCGGCTCTCATACTATCCATAAGTTTTGCGAATTATTTATTGGATTTTCAGATCCGAAGCGTTCCGATCGACCGATTGGATACATTGGAACAGTTGTCCCGAAGACCGCACATAAAACTACCCGTTTTTCTCGAGAATTCAATCGTCAAGTTTGCGAGACATGTCGACTCGGATGTAGCAAGATCAATTCGCAATCAACTCGAAATAATTACAATGAAAGACTTTGATAATGGTACAACAATCGAGTGGAATAATTGGCTAAATGATACGATGTACAGAGTCAAGAATGGTACATGTGCATTTGTCAAAACCAAATTGGCACTAATTTATGACTTATATTATTATTCGGAATTTTTTAACGACAAACAAGTATTTGATATTTTGCACATTTCCGAAGATAGCGGCGGATATGAGCCGTATTTTATACCGTTTAATTATGGAAATAATTACGATATATTTCCATTATATAATAACTTGTAAGTTTTTTTATTTGTGTTTATATCAAGTATGCTTTATAAAATTGAAAATATTGATGAAACTAACAATTTATTAATTTAATATATTATTATTTATAATGTAGCTGTTATTTGCGAATAAATTAGATAGTTTAACAAAAAAAATATATAATGATAATATTTTAATTTGTGTTTTTATTTTATTCATACTTGGTAGTATATTTAACATTAATAATCAACCCTTATTATTAGGTTAATAATAAAAATAGATTATTTAAATATAATTGTTATCAAAACCATGGCTTCTACAGCTTATTTTATAATTGTTTTATTTTATTTTATAGCATGTCACTATTACATATATCCGGAATATATCAACACTGGATTGACAACGTGTTTAGCAAATACCCAAGAAAAATTCAAAACTTCAACAAGAAATTTAAAAATACAGTTTATAAATTTAACGTGCTTACTTTAGAATACCTATTGGATATTATTTATCTGCATTTATTTATCATGTTTATATCGATAATTGTATGTCAAATTGAGATTTTATTTTACAAGCGAATTAAAATCTATTCTGTATTAATTACAATGTTAATTGCCTGCCAAACATTAATAATAAGCATGTTTACGGCTTTGATTAAATATACAGAGTACTTATAAAATATATCAAATTTGTAGATAATTATTAATTTATTGCATATTTTTAATACCATATTTTATTTCATTTAATACTAAAACTATATATTTCATAATAATATTGTTTAACAAATTGTATGTTTATTTCTTTAAAATTAGTATATTTAATTCAATAGGAAATATTAGAAACATTTAACAAAATTGAGAGTTTTTTTTAATCAAAATCTTTCAATAACAAATGACAAAATTATATGTTTATATTTTTAAGTATAATGTGACACTGTATAATGTAAATTAATATAATCAATAAATATATAATAAATTGTTATAGCATTTTACAAAATAAATCATTTTTAAATTTATTAGATTAAGCTACAATTTACATGATAAATAAAAAACTATTAAATGTATAGTTTTTACATTTACCGTAATATCACAATAACAACATTATTACATGTATAATTTATTCATCTAGCTTTATATCAAATATATAAAAGTACAATAATATTTATTACAAGAATGCATATGATTAATATAAAGTTGTTTTTATCTACCTAATAGTTGCTGAAATTTAATAAAAGGGCGAAACGGTACAAACTACAATAAAATAAGCGTTTTATAACCTAAAAATTATGTTAATAAACATACTATTGACAGTTTCAAGATATATTTTTAGAACTTATTACAATAACAATCTAGTTGTATTGGTAAATATATATTCAAAATCTGTTGACGTATTTAATATTTGAATGTACAATTGTGTTGTAAACTAGTTAAAATAATTAATAAACTTTAAAAATATGCGATTAAATAATAAAATTGTAGTATTCGGTCGAATACTAATAACGTTGGGATTTGTCTATCAATTCATTGATTTGACTAAAGATTATTTGAAATACGAATTCGTCATTGAATTGGATTTCAATCAAATCAATGGCAATATACCGGCGATAACACTATGCGTGCAAAATAAATTCAAACTTGATGATTTAGTTAACAATTATATTATTTGCTCTAATAGACGTTTCCTTGATAATAAAGACATAACATATTATAGTAAAAATTGTACAAGTAATTTTAAATATATTAATCTACGTTCTTATGAACATCAGGTTTGTATCACGTATATTTGGGATTATACAGATAGAAAAGAGCATAATAACGGCTTTTATTTTAGAATATTTAATTATAATAAAATCGAATTCAGCTTTCACCCGACATTTTCATCATCGCACTTTAATCGAAATTCTCGGTTGATTCTATATAAAAAATTTGTTTATAAAATTTACATAGATAAAACCGTTCGACTATTACTGACGCCGCCATTCGCGACCAATTGCTTCGATTACCGACCGAACGCTCGAATCGGTGTTTCGCCGAAATCGGAGTCCGACTGTCGGTTGGCTTACATGCGGTCAACCGAACGGCACGTTTGCAATCGTAGCCACTATTGGACGCAACAGTCGTTTAATGTCGAGAATAAGCACTTCATTCGAAACGAGAGCAACGATTGTGTCGTTAGAGTCGATGAGAAGCTATTGAACGTTAAATGCAAACCCGATTGCGAATACACTGTATATTCGCTGAGAAATATTTATGCATATGCGTCAAAACGTAACATTATAGAATTTAAATATTATTTATTATTTCAAAAGTACATTTCATTCATATATATACCGAAACTAATTTTAATTAATTATTTTTCGACAATCGGAGGACTGCTCTCAATGTGGTTGGGATTCAGTGTTCTCTCAATTATTAGACAAATATATTATTTTCTCAAAAATTTGCGTTTATTTCAAACTTCGAAACTTTATTATGCAATTAAAATATTATATAGATTGTTCTTCATACTTAGTTTAATTGCGATGCTTATACAATTAATCGTCGCAACTCAAGTATACTTGAAATTAAATACAGTAATCAAAACCAACATAGTAACTGTGTTTTTGATACCGCATATTCATCTAAATATCTGGCCAAATATTAAAGACAAACATGCTAAATCAAAGTATGGACTAGATAAATTAAAAATGATGACCGTATTTGACAGAATTAATGTTGAATGTAAGATATTTACGACCGGAAAGCAAATCAAATGTGGAAGTTATAAACCACATTTAATTATAAACAAATATAAAGAGTTAATATTTAATTATGAATTTTTCTCAAATATTTCCAACAATATTTTACAACAAATTAATAAATATATGCAAAAGAATCTCATTAAATATATTACGTTTAAAGTTAATTCAACCATGCCAATTAAGAATATTCATTGCATAATGTATGGCAGTCGAGCTCACTCGGATCTGTTAAGGTTGCGCCTGGATTATCGATTAATCCTGGGTAAAATTAACCATATATTTATTGAAACTACTCGCTATCGCCCCCTAGCGACAAATCGCAACAGGCATTGCGTGGAAACGCGGTATTCATTCGTAAGTTACGACACATTCGGCGACTGTTATCACGAATGCGTTAATCAATACTACAATCAGTCGTTCGGGTGTTTGCCGTCGACTCTACCGATTCGAACGATTATTCCGATCGAAAGCCGCGGAAATCTACCGGATATTATATATAATTTTTGTTCAATTAGTCAAATATTTATTTATAAAAAATTTCGAAAATTAAGCTATTATTGCAATGGAAAATGTCGGCATAAATGTACGCAATTTTTTATCGATGGCTCACATAATACGTTAAACACACGAGTATTGCGCGAAACAGTGGTTAATGTGATTCCGAAATATACGCCAACTCTGGAGTACATCGAAACCAAACGATTCGATGCTTTCGATCTCATCTACAGTTTGGGCGGAATTGTCGGAATGTGGTTCGGGTTGTCGGCCGTAAACATAATACAAAATATATTTCTTGCTTTTAAGTTGTTAATTAAACTATTTTATTATTGTATCAAATAATATACAAATATATTGTATAAATAATAATTTAGCTGCAAAATACAAAAAATAAGTTACATGTTTAAGATAAATATGAGTATAATAACAATGATTACTTTATATTAAATATTCTATAAAATAGGTTTACCATAAATCACCTCAAGATCTGGAAAATCGTCCATAATAGCAAATTTTTTAGTATATATCAAATTTGTAATGTATTTATTATATTTAATAATATTTTAAATCGTTATAACAATGGTTTTTTTTATAACTTTTCATTAAACCTATAGAATTTATGTTAATTTATACCGTCATAAAGCACCTGAACATCAAACTCTCGAAGTTTGGAGAAACTGTGTAACTTAGTAAAACATGCTAAGGTGTATGCAGCAAAAAATATATTTAAAATAATATGTAATTAAATTAAAAGTATTTTATTTGATTAATATAAAATTTTTAAAATGTAGAATTATTATTCTTATCTGTAATACAATTTACTAAATATTGTATATAATATATTACTAGACTATTATATTCTTAATTATTATATTTATATTTGACTAAAACCAATTAACATACGCATCCCAATTAGCATGTTGAGATGAACCTCAAAAGATTTTGAAATAATAATTTTATTAAAATTTAACGAATATACATTAGGAAATAAAATTTTGTGTTTAAAAATTTTTAAATAATTTATCTTGATTAGAATTATTTATTGTACCCGCAAGCTCTACTGTGCAATACGTATCAGTACAGTTTAGGCATAAGTAAAGATAAATTTTTAATGTATCAAGTGTTAATGTTATAATCAAGTGCGATATCGGCGCTTTAAAACATTAACTATTATATGAAACATACGATGTGAAAGTTTTGCAATTTTACCTTGGCAAACTTACAATAGTTACAGTTAAAGATAAAAATATGAAACATTTTGTATATAAGCATGTTGAGCACTAATTCTTATTCATAATTCAGTTATAGTCTAATAATAAGTTTAGCAAAATTATAAAAATGAAAGTAATAATTCTTGCAACGTTAATTTATTATATAAATGCTGGTATGTATTTTAAATATATACATCGTAAAAACAATTTGATCTAATGTATAAAATAGTACAATGATAATTAATATACTGTATATAAATTTATCTATAATTTAAATAATAAAACAATAATTTAACCAATTATTTCGCTAACAGTGCCACTCAATGAGAAAGTGCCGGTAATTAAGCTGAACAGCGGCTACGACATGCCGGCGATCGGTTTGGGCACCTGGCAGGCGAAGGGCGCGGAGGTCACCCAGGCAGTCAAGGACGCGATAGAGATCGGGTTCCGACACATCGATACGGCCGAGCAGTACGGAAACGAGAAGGACGTCGGGGATGGCATCGCCGCGCAGATCAAAGCCGGTCTCCTTAAACGGGAAGACATATTCATCACCACAAAGGTCTGGCCGGACGGGAAGGACCGGCAGAAGGCGTTGGACACAATCAAGAACTCAACCAAGCAGTTGGGCGTCGATTATGTCGACTTAGTTCTCATTCACTTCGCGACCGCCAACTCGGCCGACATCTGGAAGGGTTTGGAGGACGCGGTCGACCAGAAGCTCGTCCGTTCGATTGGTGTCTCCAACTTCAACAACACATGTGTGGATGAGCTGCTCAAGACTGCGAAAGTCAAACCCGCGGATAACCAGATTAAAGTGCACCCGAAGTTTGACCAAGATGAAACCATTGACTATCAGAATAAACTGGGTATTGCTATCACTGGGTACTCGCCCCTCGGCACCGGCGAACTGACCAAAGACCCGACGCTTGTGGCCATCGGTGCCAAACATAATAAGACCGCCTCTCAAGTGGCCATCCGTTGGCAGATTCAGCGCAAACTGATTGTCATTCCGAAGTCAACGCACATTCAGTACATTAAAGAGGATTTCGATGTCTTTGACTTCCAGTTGACTGACGACGAGATGAAGACTATTCACGACATGAAATAAAATAGATTTCCTTTTATTATATAATAGGAAATATGCTATGAAGTAGAATAATGAAATGTTCATCAATTGCTTTTAACATTATATTTATTTTGTTTAGTAAAATATTCTAACTACATTAGAAATAAACATAAATATAATTCAATTTAATTAATTTAAGTTTTTAAATTAAATAAAACTTGTTTTTTAAAAATAATATTTGTTAATATAATTTAAAACAAACGTTAGAAAATTATTGTTATTAGGTATTTATACAATTACTTATTTTAAATATAGTAATGCTGTAATGTATAAACATTTTAATTAAAAATAAATAAACTAAATTAATAAAAGATATGTAACAAGTGCAATTTTAATCTTATTATAATATAAAGTAATTAAATAGTAAATTTAAAAACGTCTAAAATGTACACATTTTTATAATATAAAAATATTATAAACAAACTAGTTATTATATTTACCGTCAGTATAATATTAATTTAAGACTGTCTAAAAATAAAACTGTGCAGTATACAGTATAGTGAAACATTGTGCCAAAATGACGGCAGATTATTGCATTGCTTCGAAATTAAGCAAATTATTGCGGTTTTCGGATACTGTGACTAACAATCGGACACTTGTTGTGCAGCCAACGACTTACGGCTTGACTACTATTTTTATTTATTTCAACCACTGTATATTATTATAAATATAATATAATATAGTAAATAGTATTCTAGTAATAAATGTTACAGTATAATCAAAATAAACTATCAATTAATTTAATAAAAGTATAGTTAATTTATCTTAAAATTATTTTGATTTAGTTAGAAAAATGTTATATAAAGATAATTGTTTATAAGTAGTTTTTTAAAAATTTTGTTTTATACTGTATTCTTAAAATCTAAATCTAATCTACTAATACTTGAAAATGTACTTGTTACTGTCGCATAATTAGTTGGCCTTGTATGAACAAACTTTGTATAATTACAGTATATAAACTAGCTCAAACAAAGTATTAAATAAAATGCAACAATGAAACTATTAGGTAAGTATTTTATTAATAAAAATATAATTATCTTAAAAATAGATTATATAAATTAAGTAATATTAAGTAGACATTATATTTTGGCAAAAATTTACGTTGTTAAAATTAATAACATTATTAAAAATACATTTATGTAATTAATTACGTTTTTAGTAAATGTTTTTGTTAGATATTTTAAATAAATATATTCTTATTTAATAATTATAATATAGTGTATATTTGTTTATTTATTTTATTTACTAACACGTTAAGTTTATATTTTCAACATTTTAGTAAATACGTGCCTAATATGGCTATGCATTCCGGCGCTGATAAACTGTACCCAGCGACAATGTCCAACCAAATCGGAACTGGGCAATTGTACATGCTTAACTCCACCTCATGAATACGGGCCTCAAATCGATTGCAGATGAGGTCGAAATTACATATAGCAATAACCTTGTTAATATCGACTCGATCTACGCGCTTAGCATGAACAATTTGCTACTATCCAATAACGCGAAGCTAGACTATACACCTCAGGCCCATAAAACATACCCAGATTTAACCATGCTTACTATTAGCGAAACTACAATACCAGCATTGGATCGCCAATTCGACTTATTTACCCAGCTTAAACGTATCGAATTATACATTCTAAAGATTGGTTATATCGCGGCGCCTGTATTTAAAAACCTACATAATTTAGAATGGGTATTTATGACTGACTATCTAATTGATTACACTGCACCAAATTGGCTCGCGTTCAACACGAGTGCCAATTTAGAAATTGTACTTGAGCATATTCAATTAACATCGGAACAATTTAAGCTGGCTAATTTAACCAACAAACAGAATAAACCGATTCGAGTTGTTTTAAGTTATAATAACATTACAAGTTTTACCTACGATGTCTACGCGCGTTTTATCAATTTACCAATTACAATTGAGTTTGATGGTAATGCTATAATATGCAAATATGAGCAAGTTAAATGGGCGCTTGGTGAATTTAAAGAGCAGGCGCGCAAACAATTTACTGGTGTTAATTGTGCCGACTATAACAACCAAGACCTGTTCACCATTGAACATTTTCGAGTTACACCGTCTACCACAACCAAATTTGAACAAGTTTAAACATGCTGATAAATGCGGTCTAAGCTTCATCACTACTATTAATAACTAGATGATAAATTCTAAATTTTACATTTTTAAATTGCAATTTCAAAGTCTGCTTATGTTTATTAATATCTGTACCTTAACTGTAATTTAATAAATTGAGTTATATATTAAAATAAGTTTTCAACAATCTCATTTTTATGCGTTTTATATGCGTAATATTAAAATACAGTCTATATTCCATAAGAGCAGGTGCTTGGTGAACCCAGAATGATCTGCTATTATGGAATTCTGCTCTTAGAAAATTAACATTGATAAATGTGCGACAATTTATCCTCTCTACCAGGCCCGTTTTCGACCTCTAATATATATTACATGTACATTTTTTAATTAACTTATCATAACAAAATTAAATAGATAATAAATTATAAAAAGAACGCCTCTTATGTACATATTAAAATAAAGATGTAGATATTATAAATAATCTTGTCATTTTATTAAAGCCAGTGTAAAATTACTAGATTCTATAAAAATAAAACTGTGCAGTATATACACATTTTGCTAAAATGACGGCCGATTATTGCATAGTTTCGAAATTAAACAAATTATTGCAGTTTTCGGATACCGTGACTAACAATCGGACACTCGTTGTGCAGCCAATGGCTTACGACCCGTATTTGGACATAAATTTTGTGTTTGTATTTAATACTATTTTCTAGCTTGTTACACAGATTCATTTTCATTTCTAATCTAGCAACGCCACCGATTTTAAGATCTGCGGTCCTTTAATCAAACTACTCGTTGAATTTGCAAAAACATATCACATTTCGTATGAATTACATTATTATTATATTGTATTTTATAAGAATAATGTTTTATATACCATATGTTACTTGATAATCTTAATAATGCATATATTTTTAATGTACAATAAAACTGGATATTTTAAATACGCATAACACTATATAACCTAATATAAATTATTTATATTTTATACATTTTACTATATTTAATAGAAATATGTCTTAATTAACATACTATATTTTATACAAGTATTTATTGGCACTATAAATGGCACTAATACTGTACTATACTGTCACTTTTATTATACTATATAAAATTATTATTTCTAATATCTAGCGTAAAAATGTAATTTTAGCTTGCGCATTAACGAGCAACCGACTGATTTATTTGATGGTGTTTTAAAACTATCTGCAGCCGACGTATTTCTATATCCGTTTACTTTACCCATATTTAATACTACCATGCAAAAACTTAAACCAGCCAACGTCGCATTTAATCGCACAACTTACACAGGTTATTTTGATATCGGCTCGTTTGTTGCGAGACAATACAACGGCACAATGCCCATGTTCAATTATTATAAATGCTTTCAAATGAATGTTTGGTATCTATTGTTTGCTTCAATTGCTTTTATTTCTATTGTATTATCACTTATTACTGCAAATCATCGATTATTTCTAAACTATTTTTGTAATTATTTTTTGATTTTATTTACAAAATCCATACAAAAGTGTATTTTGCGCTCAAATCCGAAGCAAATACTCGTCGTTTGGCTTCTCTCGGCTCTCATACTATCCATAAGTTTTGCGAATTATTTATTGGATTTTCAGATCCGAAGCGTTCCGATCGACCGATTGGATACATTGGAACAGTTGTCACGAAGACCGCACATAAAACTACCCGTTTTTCTCGAGAACTCAATCGTCGCGTTTACCAAGCATGTTAATTCGGATTTAGCAAGATCACTTCGTAAACAGATCAAAATAATCACATTTGAAGATCTTGGCAACGGTATGTTCGACAACTATGCAAACTTTCTAAATAGAACAATAAGCCGGGTGAAAATGGGAACATGCGCAATTATCCAGACTAAGTTAACACTCATTTATGACTTGTATTTGTATTCGAAGACATTCAACGACACATCAGTATTTGATTTGCTGCACATTTCCGAGGATAGCGGCGGATATGAGCCGTATTTTATACCGTTCAATTCTAACACCAATTACCATATGTTTAATTTATATAATAAGTTGTAAGTTACGTTTTTATTCTAGATTTTACAATATTGAGTTTGAAAGTTAGCAATATTTTCTTAATAAATATATAGTCATAAATCACAAGAAATTGAGCGATTCTTAAATTTTTGTTATTTTTTTAATTAAAAAAGCTATAACGACCCAATATAAGTAATATTTTATAATATTTTTTAGCATGTCACTGTTACATATATCCGGAATATATCAACATTGGATTGACAATGTATTTAGAAAACACCCAAGAAGAATTCGAAACTTTGATACAAGAATAAAAAGTCCTATTTATAAATATGAAGTGCTTACTTTTGCATATATATTTGACATTATCTATTTGCATTTATTTGTTATGTTTATATCTGTAATTATATTTCAAATTAAAGTTCTATTTTACAATAGAACTAAAATTTATTTATTGCTAAAAGCATTTGGAATATCTTGTAAAGCATTAATTATATTCATGGTTAGAATTTTGAACAAGTGTATTTAACAATAAAACTTAAACTCATAATAATATTGAATAATATTCAAGTACTTTGCATAAATATTTAAACATATAAACAGAAATTGCTATATTATATTAATTATATTGGCACAATTTTTGTCTATAAATTTAAAATTAATAAATTTAATTATATTAATATTTTATTTAAAATGTTATAATATAAAATTAAATAAATTAAAATATAAAACAATCATTGATATAATAATCAATAAAACATAATGTGCTAGTTTAATTTATTTAACTTCCTGCCACAACATTATATTGAATATTATTTTTCGATAAACGCCTATTATGTCAATCTATTTTTAATAAATTAAAATGCAAATAATTTTGTTATTCTATTTTGAAACGAATACTTAAATATTTAAAGTGGATATTTCAATAAAATTATACTTGTATATTATACAATACGTAATAAAATGGCGGCTAATTTTTGCATAGTTCATAAAACGAAGGAAATAATACAGTTTTCGAACGCCATAACCGACAATCGGACGCTTATTGTTCAAACACTGGCATACGATCCGTATATTAATATTAAATTTGTGTTTGTATTCAATAATAATTTAAAATTTATTTTAAACAAAATATTTTTTTAAACACAGAAATGCAACTTATTTTGAGATCTGCGGACCTTTAGTCCAATTAATTATTGAATTCGCAAAAACATATCATTATTCGTAAGATTCAAATATTTATTTAATTACAAACTATAAAATTATATGTAATTCTAGTAATGCTATAACTTATACGCATTTTAACATATATTAATAATTTAATTATAAATAATATATAATATGATATAATTTTTGCTAGAACTATTGCAAATTCAAGATGGATTTTTGACACGTTTTTAATTTAAATATCTTTACCGATACTATTATTGAGCATAGTAAATTTTATTTAAGTAGTACAGGCAATAGTAAATAGTAATTTATTAATAATTTTAAAAATTGTAATTTTAGCTTGCGCTTTAATGAGCAACCAACTGATATCTGGGACGGTAATTCAAAATTATCGACAGCCGATATATTTCTCTATCCTTTTTCGTTAGCCGTTTTTATTGGTACCATGCACAAATTTAAACCGGCTAATATTGCATACAATCGCGCAACTTATACCGGCTATTTTGATATTGGTTTGTTTGTAGCAAGACAGTATAACGGCACAGTGCCTATGTTCAATTATTTTAAATGCTTTCATATAAATGTTTGGTTTCTATTGATTGCTTCAATTGCGTTAATTTCAATCGTTTCGTCAATTATTGCTTTAAATTATAAATTAATTATTAATTATATTTTCAATTACTCTTTGATTTTATTTACGAAATCTCTACAAAAGTTTATTTTGCGCTCAAATCGACGGCAAATACTCGTCGTTTGGCTTCTCTCGGCTCTCATACTATCCATAAGTTTTGCGAATTATTTATTGGATTTTCAGATCCGAAGCGTTCCGATCGACCGATTGGATACATTGGAACAGTTGGCGCGAAGACCGCACATAAAACTTCCGGTCGGCGTCGCAAACGCGATCGTAGAGTTTACCAAACATGTTGATTCGGATGTAGCAAGATCACTTCGCAGTCAACTCGAAATAATTAATTTTGAAGATCTTGGCATGTTTAATAACTGGATAAAGTACTTAAACGAGACGGTGTCGCGCGTGAAAAAGGGCACATGTGCAATTGTCAAAACCAAATTAGCACTCATTTATGACTTGTATTTGTATTCAGAAGTATTTAACGACAAACGCGTATTTGATTTGTTGCACATTTCCGAAGATAACGGCGGTTTAGAACCTTATTTTATACCGTTTAATCTTAAAACAAATTATAATAATATCAAGTTATATAATAATTTGTAAGTTGACTTTTATTGTAATTTTTATAATTATTAATTTACAAAATATTTTATTGAAATTATTAATGTAACATTTATATATTAATAGTCAAGTTTATATAAAGAATATAAAATTTAATCAAGTTTTAATAATTTTATTTATTAACTTGAGTAAATAGTAATTTATTTTGTTTAATAAAAAAATCATTTAATTTAATATATAATAAATAAGTTACTATATTTACTAAACATGGAAACATTTAACTAAAAATGATTTATTTTACATTTTATAGCATGTCACTATTACACCTATCTGGTATATATCAACATTGGATTAACAACATATTTAAGAAATTTCCAAGAATAATTCAAAACTTTAATAAGAAATTTAAAAGACCCATTTATAAATATGACGTGCTTACTTTTGGTTATATCTTTGATAGTATTTACTTACATTTATTTATCATGTTCATATCTATAATTTTATTTCAAATTGAAATTCTATTAGACAAACAAGCTAATATTTATTTAATGTTAAAGACAATGTTAGTTGTTTGCAAAACATTAGTTATATTTATTTTTAAAGTATTGATTAAATTTTTTATATTAGCTAAAAACTAAAATTAAATAAATGGCAAAATAATATTCTAAATTAATTATTTATAAATAAATTTATATATTACTGTATATAAAAAAACAGAAATTGCAATGCTGCAATTGCAAACCATACTATACTTAGCAATTAAAGATTTAAAAATAGTTTGATAATTTATTAGATATTAGTGTTAAATCAATTTTAAATTAATGTAAAATAATAAATTAAAGTAAATAATCTATTCATTTATAAAAACAGTTAATCTGTACAAACAGTACTTTCTTTTGTGTACTCTATTCTAAACACAACTCCGAAGCAAATACTCGTCGTTTGGCTTCTCTCGGCTCTCATACTATCCATAAGTTTTCAAAGTTTCATCATATCTTAAACGATATTTAATTGATATTGATATTGACGTAATTGGTATTTAATTGTTATATTCGTAGTATTTTATTTATTTTATTAATTAAAAATATGAATTAGTAATTGACCTTTATTAATAATATAATAAGTTTAAATGGAAAACATATTGTTTATTAAGTTACGGTGTTATTTAGAATGTTCTCTAATGAATAATGATCTTTTTATTTTAATTTTTGTTTGACATATATATTATAAATAATTATCATTAACTTTTATAGTATATTGTTACACATTCTGTTTCAATATTGTAGTTGTAATGTAATTAAAACTAATGGTATCATTAAATTCATTGATACAAACAAACACTATCATTATATTAACATTTGTATTTTTCAATAGTGAAATGGAAAATTAATTAAATAAAACTTGAAGATATTAATTACAACATTAAATATTTTATATTAATATTGTTTTAAACTAGTAACAGATTTTCCTTATAAATTTAAATAGTAAAAGATATAAAAATCACTTTAACAATTGGTAAATTAAACATGAACAAAAACTTACCGAAACATTTAGTGATTGCAAATGTGGACCAAATTCTGTATAGAATTGGTTTGAGTGTCACAAGCGATGAGTCGAACCAAAGCTCTCGGAAATGGTTTAATAAACCGATTGTTGTATTTCTGTGGCTTTTGATTTTCTACATTCAAAAGCTATTAATAATTTATCTTGGCAAAAATAGTATATACTATTTAATTGTTTTTGGAGATGTTGCTTATTTTATGCATATGGACATCTATTTAAATATTTCGTTTATATTAGTTACAAATTTCGTAATAATATCGCAACTAATCTATTATTATAACTACCGAATGGGTATAAAACCGACATTTCTCGCAGTGTTTGAAGTGATGGCGGGTTTGCGTTCGCCGGCGAGTATTGGTCTCTACAGTCGAACCCAGATATTGGCGTTAAATAAAAAAATTAATAAATTATATAAAATTGTGAAATTTAACAATGATAAAATAATTCCATTTGGAGGTCTTTTCTTTGTTATATCAATTTATTATTTAAATACTGATTTATTTATAACCTTAATATATGGCGTTTACAATGCAGCAATTTTCATGTTTTGGGCCTATTATATCTGGAATATACTTTTATACCAATTTATTTGTTTTTATTTCATTTGTCAGTATTTGAAAATAAAAATTACTAAGTTACATTTGAAAATTAATAAATTAATAAAAATTAAATATTTTATCAAGATTAATTATGTGATTAAGCAGTACGATTTAATTCTTCGAGAAATCAATGAATATAATACAACTTATTGGTCAAAAATATTATTAGCATTTTGGCTCAATTTCTGCACATTAATTGTTATGATGTTATACTGTACATTATTTATTCCATTTATGTTTTATGTAAAACTTGTAACATTTTATTGTTTGCTATTATTTTTATTGCAATTTCTGTTCATAATATTCACCGCCTCTTCAGTCAACTATACGGCGAATAATTCGTATAAATTAATGATTCGCTTATATATCGAGTTCTCAAAACACAATAAACTTCTGTATTATTCCCGAATCAATAGGAAATTAAATGTATATATACTGTATTTATCTTATTTGTAAGATTACACATGTATTTATATAAATTTTATTTAAATATAGATACTATCATTAATTGAACGCTTGGCTAAGAAAAGGATCGGATTTTCGTGTTATTCGTTATTTACTATCAATTACTTTCGATGCTATGAAGTAAGTGTCGAAAATATATTGAACAAAACTTTCACTAATTATTTATATTTTTAGATTATTTCGTTTATGTGCTTATTATTTCTGAAAATTATCGATATTGCTAAATAATTTTATTTCAGTATATTTTAAAATTTTAATATTTTGCCTGCTAATAGGGCAAATGCTGTATATAATAAATCAACGTTAATTTTGTGTGAAATTAAATGTTATTATTCATAAACATTTATATATTAAATAAAAGCTTCAAAATAGATTTAAAATACTCCAAGTCATTATTAAATTTAATAATTTACTTTAAATAACTCTTTTATATAACTCATTACTAATTTTGCTATTTTAATTTTATAAAAATGTTAAAAAGACATTTATTTTATTTATTTAATATATAATACAATATATAATACAGTATTTGATTTGTGGCACATTTCCGAAGATAACGGCGGTTTAGAGCCTTATTTTATGCAGTTTAATTATAACACAAATATCATCTTTATTATAATATCATTGTAGGCATTTAAAATGTTTATACTTTATACTGTATACATACATTGTTTTTATGTTAAGAATTTAGTTATATCCTGTCAAACTTATGATTCACGCTCTAAAACTTTCTACATATTATTGTAACATGCTTAAATAGATTGTGAATGCGTATATCTAATACAGTTGTTATAATGTAGCCCTTACGTGTGCACACTGTCTATGTCTTAATTATGCTAGATTAAATGTGTAATTTTAAGTAACAATAAAATAATGTCTAACTAATTTTCGTTGCCTTCATCATATTATATAATAATTTGTAAGTTTCTTGTTATTATAATTTTTATAATTCTTAATTTGCAAAAATATATTATTTATATTGTATATAATATATTTAAAATTTAAGCATGTTGTAATAATTTAGTGTACTAAATAACTTTTGTTAATTAAGTTACTAATAAATTTAAGTTGTTTGCTAAAAAATGATCTAATATAATACACCTAATATTATTATAATATTATTTTAGTATTATTATAAGTTATAGTAATATTATATTTACTAAACATAAAAACAACTTAACTATAATTTATTTATGTTACATTTTATAACATGTCGCTATTACACATATCTGGTATATATCAACATTGGCTTGACAACGTATTTAAGAAATTTCCAAGAATAATTCAAAACTTTTTATCCTTTTTATAAATATTACGTGCTTACTTTTGATTATATTTTTAATAGTGTTTACCTACATTTATTTATCATGTAAATAAATGTTAATTAAAATGTTATTTATCTATTATTTTAATTCAAATTGAAATTCTAGTAGACAAACAAGCTAATATTTATTCAATGTAAAAGACAATGTTAATGTTAAAACATAAGTTGTATTTATTTTTAAAGTATTGATTAAATTTATTATATGAGCATAAAAACTAAAGTAGAATAAACGGCAAAGGAATATTCTAAATTATCTACTTATAAATTAATTTAAATATTAAATAAATAACAAAAATAGCAATGCTGCAATTGCAAACATTATCATGACTAAAATATAAATAACTACTACTTAAAAATATTTTACTAATTTATAAGACATTAGTGTAAAATTAATTTTAAATTTATGTGAAATAATAAAGTTACGTAAATATGCTGTTTATTAATAAACTACAATTGGTCTGTAAAAATTATCAATGTAGCATTTTTGTAGATAATTTATGATGAACTCAATTGCGATAAAATTATCGTCACTTGGCTTTTCTCGGCTCTCATACTATCCATAATTAGTGTTGCCAGTTCCAAGTTTGCTATTCCGGGAGAAATGGAAAAATTTCCTTGATTTCACCTTGAGCATTCCTTGAGATTAGATTTTCAAACTAAATTAACACTTAATATTTTTTTTAAAAACTAATTCCTATTAGGGTTGTTAATAGTAATAATTTGAAAACGTTTCACGTGATATTTTAGTAACATTTTAGCTACGTTACAAAATTTCACGCAAACTTTCATTTT
>JAQIXC010000462.1:0-26207 GCA_034697605.1 Metabelba pulverosa | reverse complement strand
ATTCTTTTAAAAAAACAACTAACTACATATTTTGTAAAAAAGTTTTGTGCCGTTCTTCTCGCCTAATCGTCAATTGTTTCATATAAAAATATCAAAATCAACGAATTTTCTATTTAAGTTAGATTAACATATTACGTTTTAATTAAAACGTTCACCAGGTTATATTCACCTGTCATTTCGTGTTGTTTTATATATAATATCAATCTTAAAATACAAATGTGTAATATTAAATTAACACAATAATTTGATTAGATAAAAAAAACTTAACATCTTAATAATAATGTTTTATCAGATTTAAAATGTAGTATTAACGCTGAATATTACATTAATACCCTCAATAGTATAGTTTTTCATAATTTTTATGATTAATTTATTAAAATATCCCGTACCTTTTTCTTTATTCAAAAGTAATTTTTTGTTTAAAAATTGGCAGTTCACAGTATTTTTTTACCTTGCCTAATTTTAAAAAGTAAAAATCAGTAAAATTTTGGAACTTTAATTGATTTAAAAATATGTGGAATTCAATTTTGGTGTAAAATAAAATAGTTAATGTAAAATTTACAAATTGGCATGTGGCATTTTTCACATGAAATCAATAAAGGGCATCGAACTAATATTTTGACTTCACCCAGGTTAAAAATTAAAAATCAACATGGCAAATGTTATTTGACTAATAAGTTTAATGGTAAAAAATTAAATATTTTAGCATCAATGGTTTTCACGATGATAATATAATCGAGAATTATACCCAATTTATAGTCCTGTGACGGAGTTCTAGCCGTTTGAAGCGCCGGATTGTAGAGTCGGAGCGCTTCCGACACACATGCGTCCAAATACGGCAATCGAGCGATCGTTTCGTAGTCGAGCTCTCCGTTCGGCCCACTGTTGGTCAACACTTCGTCGACGAGTCTCTGCTAACAATCCTGATTGAGAGCCAGACAGTAGCTCAGGTGCGCCAACAGGTTGGCCGTTGTCTCGTAACCGGCCGCTAAGAACACGAGTCCATTGGCCAGTATCTCGTCTTCGGTAATCTCAAGCTTACTATTGCCCACTAATTGCTGATTGTCTTCGTGTCCGTAATGCGACTCAACCTCATTCCTCTCCTCTCGTTCCCTCTCGAGTCGGCCCTTCTGTGCGTTAAGCATGAGTTGCAGAAAGTCGTTATGATTACCGTTCGACTCGTTTCGGCGCTGTTTTACTATTTCCGATATCTATTCGTAAAAACATCGTTTAATTCAGTTTTAATCAAAATGATCCGAACGAGTAGTACCGCATCGACGAGGAATCGCATCACATCCGGCGGAACGAATGTCCTCTGAACGCCGATAGCTTTGAGTGCGATGAGCACAAGACTCCGCCATTTGCTCGGATGGAACGCTTTGATGGCGTTCTGGACGAACGGATTGTTCGCATCGTTATAAGTGTCTGTTTTGGTGGCGAACGCACAGCTGGCGATCACATCCATCGTGTAGTCGCCCATCAGTTTCTTCATCTCCACTTCGGCGCCACTCATGACCGCCCTTTCCATCGCTTTGTCCAGATTTTCGACGCACTCTTCGATCATTGTTTGCATTTTCCGTATCTTTGCGCTCGAGAATGTCGGCGAAACCTAAAAATATACATGTTAAACTGGTATCAACTTATTTGTCTCTTGTACGTTTATCTCAATAAGCATCTTTCCTCAGGTTTTCACTTAACTGTCGCGCATTTTAATTAATATACTTATGCATTAATAACTTATTATTATTATATTATTTATAATAAAATATGAAAAAGTTAGCCCGGTACTTTTTCCCTCTTAAATAATTTCATAGTTAATCGGGTCTCGTGTCGATTGACAAATACATTGAAGTCTTTAATCAATATATTCTTAATGAGTTCCGGTTCCGCCACTACGAGCGCCGGACTTGTGCCCAGGTATATTCTTTCAATCAATATAGTAGTTAATATAATATGTAGGTATTATTGAAATTAACAAATTGGCTCAAATAAATAGGGGTATTTCTATAATAAAAATTAAGTTTGCTTAAATAATCAAGATGCTAACAAACCCATAGATTTTGCCGTATTTAGCGACGCGTTCCTCCTCTACGAGACTGCGCGGTCGCGACGCGCCGTCCAATAGATTGCCGAAGAATATTGTCAGTCGCGGACCCGATATACCGCGCGATGACCAGTAATTAAATTTGCGGCGCAGATAACTAAACAGGGTAATATTAGTTTCTTTGATCTATTCTTATTAATATTACATAATTAATATTTATATGTTATATGTTTATATGTTGTATAGTTATCAATTTATAAACAATATTATTTAAACAGTATTATTTAAATATAAAGTGTTCAATGAATTTATTTTGTTATTTACATAATTATAATTAAAATGCTGCTTAATATTAATCTTACTTTTACATATATGATTATTTTAAGGATTATACTGGTTCAATTATAAAAATTTTTGCGACAATAATGATCAAATAGAATTTATTTGCAAAAAGTTCCTTGATTAATTGTAACTTACAAATAAATTATGACAATTGTTGTACATATAATAAAAATAGTTGTAATACTCATTGTTAACTAAAATAACAGCATTGTTTGATTCACTAAATATTCATGATAATTTGGTAGAATAGTTGCATAGTATGCGTAAATAGATTTATTCGTGGCACAGAACAGTACAAAACTGAATACAGTAGAATAGATTTTGTTTATTTTATGTTTCAAGGAAATATGGTAGAATTATAATGAGAAATTCTTAATAAAAATATGACGCTTATTATATAATAAAATATAACGCTTATGACGCTGACAAATTTTTGCATTCATTAGAATGTTTAAAAAAATTAAAGCCGTATAAGGAAGGTGAATTTATAAGTTAAGTTTTTCGCACATGTAATATTACTTATTTATTGACAATTAATGCCGAAATTTATTGAAAATTTGATAAAATTATTATCACATAATTTAATGAAAAGAAAAATCAATATAATATCTAATCAATACAAAAATTCAATTAATTTATCTTGTTTAAACTTTAAATATTTTAATGTTTGTTTAGACCAGCGCTATCGCTGGCTAACTATTGATTAAAGTTTATTTATTAAAATTCATACGCATTCAATACAGTTTTAAATAGTCGTAAATAAACTTTAATCATTTTTTACTCAAATTTTTATACTGTATTAATTAATGTTTTTGCCAATAAACTTTAATAAAATGCGCTCGGCTGCAATCTTTGATAGCGCTGGTTTAGACTAATCCAACAATAAAATTAATTGTAAATAAATAATTATTAATCTATTTATTTGCAATATAGATAATAATTTTTAAGTTATCAAAAAACTTTTAGACTTTACTTATTCTAAAAATGTCTAAATGTGATAAAATTTTTTAAAACTTATAAATGCATGTGAAAATTTGTCTTAATTAACAGGGATAACCCCAAAATTTTATCTTGCCTAAATCAAGGTTAATTGTAAAGTTTCTGCAAAAAGTTTCAAATATAGCCCGATCATATTTAAACTAGCATCCGTTTGGGTTATTTTGTTTTTCGCTATATATTCAAAGCAATCCAAATAGTACATGATAATTCGGCGGCGCTGCATGCCATTTAGCTCAGCGCCGATAGCTTCGATATTCAAGTGCAGCGCAACAATATAGGGCCGGCAGCCGCTCAGGTCGACCAACGCCAGCATCAGCGACTTGTCGCATGCTAATTTAAACTGGGCGATAAAGACGGCGCGTGTGTTGCCACACTCCTCCGTCATATGGTCTTCGAGCATAAACATGTTGATCATCATAATCACCAGTTCCTATAATTTTGATTCATATATTTTTTTATAACAAAATAATTTCAAAATTTTATAATGCATTAGATTTTTAAATTTAGTTAATTACTTGTGTCAAATGTTCTTAACAATTTATTATCATTATGTTTTACACATTAAAAATACACTTTATTATTTAACTTCAAACTTTTCTCATAACAACTTATTATAAGTGACTCATTAATAATGAGTTGTACTTGGCAAAATATTTTTAATAAATAAAAATGCAAATTATATACACCGTATGAATTAATTTAAGTAAAACTTTAATTGTTTATAAATTATTAAATTCTAATTTTAATTAGAGTTTTACTATTATAAACAAACTTGCTAACATGCTACTTAAACTTGTTAATATAGCGCTCAGTAAATTCTATTATAAAACTTGTTAACAGAATAGAGTCTAGTTATCTGTATCTCAAAGTTTGATAAACTGTAATGAATAGTCCTATCACGCGCTTAAGTAAAACAACTTGCTTGCTAATTGCACGCGCACTACAATACTACTAAGACTGTCATGTTAAAACGCGTAAATTTTTGAAATGTATTTCTAATTTCGATATTTGAAAAACAAACAAATACTCAATTCAAATGTCTTTAGCACTATCCATTATCGTACTATCGGTGCTGGTGGCGCAATGCGATTCGCTCGCGACTCCATTCGCCCTTTGCGCGCAGGAGCACCGGTACGAGTACTTCAAGGTTCGGGTGGCGTTCAAAGTCGGCGATTACGTCACGTTTATCGGCGAATTGAAACTACGAGACCAGCAGCAGGCGATGAACGTAACGATTCGCACCCGATACTACGTCTACACGAATCCCGACCCGCTCTACCCGTACCACCATGGCGAATTGTGGCCCCTGATCCACGCGATCGACCAGGACTACCCGATCACCTTCGCGTTCAACACCCGGGATATAAGAATATTCGATCGGCCGAATCAGGAGCAGCAGAACCTCGATATCGTATACCTCGTGCACGTAAGCCCTCGATTGCCGTTCGGCCAGGTATGCCAATCGCGTAATTGCGTTAATTTTATCGGGGAATAGGAGGAGAACACGACATACGCCTACGATTTCGACACCAATACGCTCGACGATCAGTCGGAGACGCCGCCGACGTTTGCAAAAACCCATTCGGATATAGTCTACAACAGTAGCGCACCTCTGGACAAGTCCCGATACCTGAGTCTACACATCCTGTACCTACATGTGCCGGCGCCCGTCCGCATCGACAACCTCGTCGTCTTCCATATGCCGAATCGGACGAGTCACACACAAGCGAACCTGTACTACGCACTCGTCTACACGACAGGTCGGGCGCCCGATATATAACAACTACTAATCTAGTACTACATAACTGAATACAATGTATAAATTTGTCGATTAATTCCAAACAGAACTGTTTGAGGGGAAGGAGGTCTATATGCGGCACCGGCTCCGCAGCGTCGAGAGCAAGTACGCGCAGCGCGGCGGTAAACCGCCCATTCGGCGCCTGCAGTGGCAGTTCGACGAGAGGAACGACTACTGTGAACAGATCGAGCGAACGCCCGACGCCGTTGTCCACCTGCGCTCCATGGACTGGAGCGGCGGCACCAGCAAATGGAGCGCCGAGATATCGTTCGCCGAGTTCTACGGCCACTATCATCAGCTCATGTCGCTGTGGGTCGACGACGTGAGCACTGGTAGAATGGCGTGGAAGCAGGATGAGAGGGTGTTGCACGTGACCACTGCCGGTGCGCTTAAGCTCTGCCAACCCCATCCGCACTATATCAAGTATGATCGGGTTAAGTGCGAGGATTACGGGAGAATGGATGCGCTCGAAGAGAGTGCTGTCTATGTGGACGCCAAGGATAACTCGGCCCGAATGTTCTGGGTAATTTTAACCCGGTTTAGATTTATCATTGATTTGTGTCTTAATTGTGTTTTTATGTCTTGCTTAGCTCATCGGTGGAGTAGTGGTAGTGTTGATCGCAATTCTGCTTTTGATTGGATTCGGGTTCTATTCGCTATTCGCGGCCGACCGCCCGACCGCCGCACCTAAGGATGTCAACAAAGTTCATACAAATGCTTCATAAAGTTCTATTCAATTCGATATTATTTTTAAATTATTTATTTCTTCTTTAGTTTGTTATCATTTGATAAATATGTTTAATACAGATATAAAAAAATTTAAACTTGTTAATACTGAATATAAATGGATTTAGATTTTATTTTGCCCATTAAATTGCACAGTAATATAGACATTGGTTTATTAATTTTTGAAGATTATATTAAATTTGACAAAAATTGGAAATAATTCAAAATGGTCAAGTACCATACATGTACATATTAAATTTTGCACACATTTCTGAACCCTTGTTTATAAATAACATATAATTCACCATTATTTGAACATGCTTACACTTCAAGTGTGGCATGCTGAATTAATTCAGTCCTTCGGCGCAATTGTAGCGGTCGAGTGTGACGCCGGTATGCCAGGCGCCGCCGATTTGGTAGAGCGCGCGGTCGGCGAACAGTTTCGTGTCGGCACTCAGCCCCGCGTCGCCCTGAATCGAGCGGTTCAGCTCCAGGAGTCGCGTTTCGTTGGTCGCGCACATTTCGGCGATCTTCTCGAGCGCGACCTCTGGCGCGCACTTGTCGAGCAAGACCGTCACGCCAACCGCATTAATCATGGCCGCGCATTGGCCGCCGGCGCCGCGCATCTCCTTGTCGAACGAGACCAAGTCGTTGGTGAGAACGCAGCCGCGCGTTACTCGACGCATCAGCTCCTGCACGCGCGCGTCAGCCCTCTCGCCGTCCGGCACGAATAGGCCGTCCGCGTACTCGAGCGTAGCCATCGTCGTCGCCGAGCCGACCGATTTCATGCGAATCTGCGCGTATAGGAAATGTGCATGTTAGAGTAGAACATCGCTGTTTATGAGCTTAGTTTAAAACTCGGCATTTTTACAATATGCTCTTGCTGCTTTGCTTTTATTTTCATCACTTAACTAATAGTTTATCAATTCAAATTTACCGCGATCACTTGCTCGACGTCTGTCCACTTCCAGCCGTCGGCGGACGCCCGACACTCGTCCATATTTCCGCTGATATACTCGCGCCAGGAGTCAACAATCCGGCGCTTCTGAATGTCGTTCACCTCCTGAAACATGTCGTCGAGTACGGCGTACGTCGCGGCGATCCACGGCCGCCAAGCGGTCATTGGCACGAAACGGACACCCAGTAGCCGGTCGAACATCTCATTCGTCTGCGCGATCAGTACGCTCTCGGCGCGCGCCGTGTCCAAAGCGATCTCACCCCACTCCGCTTCAACATGCTCGTCGATCACGAAGTACATTATGATGATTTTTACCTTGGTGCAAAAATGCATGTTTTGTCCATTTTAATTTATAACACTCATCAATGATTAGTTTTATTTATAAAATAAAGTTTCTAACAAGCAAAAAAAAGTCTTTTTTAAGCAAAGCACATCATGCAAACAAGTCCCAGCGAGCAAATCGAGTTTTGAGATTTGAGCATGTTAAAGTGAATATTTACGATATTGGCGAATCGGCGCACACTTGTCGCGAACGGGAAGAAGAGCGCCGCGTAGAAGGCCGTCTGCCAGATGTGTCGGCGCTTGCGTTCGCCGATGCAGCTGTAGTCGCGCACCCACTCCACCCATTCGCGCATTTCGGGCCTCTCGTCAAGTGGGTTGACCGCAATCGGCATTCGGGTCACGAAATCGGGCAGTTTGTAGCGCCGCGCACACCGCCCGCTACCGTACCGTTTCGACACTGCGTTTATTGCATTTTCATTTGAATGTTAGTTAATATATATAGCATGATAATTTATAATATTATATTTAATTCAACACTACCTCGCTCAATTAAATCGTCCATTACGCGGCAATTTAGTAATTATGCTGAATTTTAATTTAGGTTGTAATAAAATAAATTTATTATACTGTATATTTGGTATTGCTTATTTTAGTTTTTGTTGTTGAATATGTTAGATGTTTTACACACATGCCTTTAAAATAACTTATGGGAACTTAATGAAAATTTTGTAATTGTCATGTTATTATGTTTAATACAGTATATGGTTACATAATATATCTATTAATAAAATAATGAAATTTTACTGACTGGTTAAATAATTAAGTTGAATTTCTCGCTATTGGTAATAAATATTAACAAGTATTTTCAAACAATAGAATTTATAATTATTTTACATGTCACAAAATGAGGCTCGGCTTGCTCTGCTTTTGAACCATGAGCATTTGCCTTAATAGCTATTCTACCATAATACTCACTAAGTAAAACATATTAAAACATACATGTAAAAGTTGGTTTTATGCTTAAAGTTTGTTGTTTTAATGATTGTTATTGAATTAAATTTTTTTTACAATGCAATCTAACTTAATTCTCTTGCAAATGTAATTAATTTGTTCTTTTCAAAAGGCTCAATATTTTGTTATACAGTAACTATTATCAAATGGGCAAATTGAGGCCCTGAGGGCCACTTTATACATATCTCGTTTATATATAATTTTTATAATAAATTTTATTATTTGCAAATATTATTAAACAATGATGAGTTAATATAATAAATTAATTTATATTACAAAAACAAGTATATTTTATTCAGATATGAGCATTAAATAAACTTCACAGTTTGCTGATAGACAGTTGATAAACTTATATTAATTTATTTAAATGAGTATTAATTTATGTATTAATAAGAGAATAAACAAGATATGCGAATTGTCTTTTAGCTTTTATCATTAGGCTTGCTCGCTTTTATAATAATTACGGTAGGCTATTTATTATAATATATTTGTCAATTAGTAATAACTTATTACTCTTTTATATAAATTGTTATTGTCTATTGTAAAATAATTACAAATTAAATTACTGTAAAAATCTAATGTGTTTAAGATTAAATAATTGTAAATTTAAATTAACTAGATTATAAATATATTTTTAATTACAATTGAAATTATTAAAAAATAATGTTTTATGATAAAAGACGATTGATGTTTGTGTCAAGGTAAACACCTGATTGAACCTGTGCAGTATTGTTGTTTTAAATCAGCAATTTTTGCAATTGAAATAAATATTCTAAAAACTATCACTCAACTATTTGAATGTATATTGAATAATAAAGTATTTTTTTGATAACTAAATACTTTGTAAATTTTGTCTTGTATTTTATTTTTGAATTAATTGATTGCGTCAAACGTACATAATTTATTATTAATAAATTATTATCAATATGTTTAACACAATAAAAGTATTTCATATTAAAAAATACAAATCACATATTTATTAATATAACAATAACTTTTATACTGTTATTAAATTATTTAATTTTATACAAATTTGAATGTAAATACAAAGTGGTTAATAGACTAGATAACAGTTTTCTTATGTTTGAGTTTTACCAAGTTCCTATTTCGCGCACCGAATCGGTGCAAATTCGTCGCTAAGAGTATGGCTATAATGAGAAAGTAGAAGAGGAATATCATCTAAAAAAGAGCGAGAAATGCAATCGAAACATGAGTTGTAAGCAAAACATTAATTATAACTTAGTTTTAATGAGACTTTTGTTGCAATTAAAGCGATATTACCGACGCGTAAACGATTGAATCCCAGCTTTGATTAATCGGATTAACGGCCGACTGACGCAGGGCTGCCGATCCGCACAATACGTCCGGCGCTCTATGTTTTCCGAACAATTGCGTTATTTTCCAGAAAATGTTTTGAAATTCAATTTAATTTTGAACTGTTTAATTTATTTATAACCAAAATAAGCGGATTATGTCGTTTTAATTCGATTATACTGTTTAAATATTTATACTGTTTACTATGCAAGCAGTATATTTTATGAGACATTTGATATTTTATTAATATAAAAGATACAAACATGCTTATGAAATCAACAAAATCTTATGCATTTATGCGATTATTTAAATTATAGAATAACATTCTAAAATAGTAAAGTTACTTAATAAAACCAACAGGTTATTAAAAAATAGAAAAATTATATAAATTATTAATTAGTTAATACAGTCGAATATCAATATTATTTAAATAAAATCAGTAAAAGTATTTTCAAAGATTGTATTTTGCCATGAATAATTATACAAATAATTACAAGTACAGAACTAACAAGTAAAATAAGTAGCTTGTTTAATTATAAGCAAAATTTGCTAAAAAAAGAATTAATTTTAAACCTAGGGTTAAATAATTAATTATGCTGATGGTCAATTCTACTCTATATATAAGAGCTATTGTGTTTGATCTGAAATTAATGATGTTACTTTTTTCCAATTAACAGAATAAGAAGAATTGCAAAACAATGACTCGACTGCCGATCGAAACGTCTAATACCTGTTAAAGTCGGCCAATGCTTACGATGCGTAACAGAACCGCTAGTATTGGCTTCGACTCAATGATTGATATATTTTCGCTTCAGTTGTGTGTCTCGTATACGAAATGCAGTGAATATTCGGCTTATTTTCAAACTTATATTAAGCACAAAAAAAGCAAAATAGTCACAAAATTGAAAATATATTGAAAAAATGTAATACTTTGACATTGGCAAAAATATCAAGTGTCATTCCCATATGAAACAAAAATAACCATAATGCAAATGTAAAATATTTTTATATAAACTAGTTATTATAAGTAGTAAAATACAAATATCGTTTCAAATAAAAATGTTTATTTTTACAACATCTTAAATATGGTATTTAATTAGATTAATAGAATAGATTAATTAAATAATTAAAAAATATACTACATTTAAAATCTTTAATTTACGCATGATTACAACGTATAATTTTCGACACTTACCGAACTTGACTGCAAAGCTGTAATCTTTTGGCGTTAAAGCTGTAGAAAGGCATTGAAATTATGAATAAATTTTAGTTTCAATTAATTACCTAAACATTTGGTTGAATTAATTGTGTGATCAAAACAATTGTGAACAAGTGCTTTTTCTTTGAAGAATACACAGATCTATCTAATGGTCAAACTTTCTTCTTATCACTAGAGTATTATTCTTGTTAGTGTAAGCTACAAGAAGAGGGAAACAGGGTTAAATCTGGTTTTATAAATCAATAAATATTTACTAGATTAATATTTTTAATGCTAACTTTTAAAAATTAACAGTGCTATTATTAAATTAAACACTGCATTTATTTAAGGCTTGATTTAAAATATAAAAATAATAATATATAATTACTCTTGGTAAAATATTTTTAGAAATACTTCATCGACAATTCCTTGCTTAACCCTGTTTACATTTATGCGATCTGAGTCGCCGTCACCATAGCATTATACTTTTATAAAATATTTGTAGCCCCTAACTTTAACTTGTTTTTGTGTGTGTTGTTTTTGAGTCAGTCAATTTAGCAAGCACTATTGATAATTTTTCCGCAAGCGTTCAAATATTGTGTGCGAGTCGTGTCAAAACTGTTTCCTAAAAATAAACAGTATATAATTTTTTATATCAAATATGTTTTAACCATTGAATTCCGGACGTCATTACGATTGCTGATCACATAATACTGTCCAGTTTTAACACTTTATTTGAAATTACTTTTATATAAAATTGATTCTAGTTTGACATGCTCAACTTAAATTTCACCTAAGTGATTATTTTTTCGTTTAATTTATACCGTATATGGCAAAATAAAGTAGAGCAGCAGAATATGTTACAATGCACATATTTATTTTGTCTAACTTTGAAATTTATATTAAAAGCGCCTTTTCACAGTATAATATAAGATGCTATAAATAACCATGAAAGTTGTGCAATGCCGCTCGGCGGAATTTACCAAGTATTATTTTAAATACAATTACAGGATATAACTGGAAAATAATTGAAATTTTATTTTTGTTCTACTGATATATCTCGAGAAAGCAAATAATAGATAATATTTTCGTTTCGAAAATAATTGTTTTGTCAGAACCAACTCGTTCTCCGAAATTGATTTCACATTTTCTGCGCTAAACACTTGACAATTGGTTTTTGCAACAAATTAATCGATAAATTCAACAGTGGGTTAGCGACTGCTATTTTAGATGATCAAAAAATAACTTGTTAAAACAATTTCAGTAAAATTTAAATAACTGTACTTTAATGTTTTTAAATTATAAATAGAATGTTATAAAAACAATATAGAGTTTAATATAATTTATTGACAAGTTTTTAGAGATAAAATTTATTTCTCATATGTAGGGATGTTAGTGGTGAAATTTTGGTAACGTTACCAGTGAAATTTTCGCAAAATTACTGTGTAAATTTCACCTCCATTTCAAAATTACATTGAAAATTTCACTATTGTATATAGCATCAATAGACATTACAAGTTTTTAAATATTAAAAATATTTATTCTTATTAAAATAATTAATTACTTAAATTTTAATAATGATTAAAACAATAATTGGAATATAAAAATGAATGGTGTTAAACTTATTGATATTTATTTTTAAATTAATGTTGGCATATCAATATTTTAACATTTCAAAATTACACCAAAATTTCACCAAAATTACAAAAATTGCCGTGAAAGTTTCACCCAAAATGAAAATTACGTGTAATTTTCAACCCTACTCATATGTATTCAATATTAAACTTGTTAGTTGAGAATCTCAACTTAAGACATGTTTGTTTTAAAATACTTTTACTTGAGTTTTTAAGCATATGTTATAAATTACAGAATTGAAATAACGTAGCAACAATTTATTTAATACTTTATTAACCAGTTTATTTCACACAAAACAAAAAATAAATAAAATAAATAATAATGATAAAAATTTAAAGCAAATAAAATTTAATTAATATTATCCTGCTCGTCCTTGGGCCAGGGCCAGTGGCCAAGATGGCCGTGATGGCCATGAAGGGGCTTATGTGGTTTGCTCGGGAATCCGGGTTTGGCGGGTGCGGGATCTGCGGGTTGGGACGTATCGTTGGTCCAGTCAGGGGCCGGGCAGTGGTCTTCGGCAATCTGTTGGTGAATCATCGAAAGGGCCGTAAAGAAGGCAATCAGTTCCGCGAATGTCGTTTCGCAGTACTCCTGAAACGGCGACTCCGCCTCCTCGGGCGGCGCCGGCGGCTCAACCGGCGGGGTCTCGACGGGCTCATTGATGAGCGGGGGATTATCAGGTACAAATGGCGGTGAGATTGGTAGATCGGGCACGGGCGGGGGCACAGGAGGCACAGGGTTGTCGGGCAGCTCTATCAGTGGCTTTTCAACGTTCGGCGAATTGTTGATCGGCACCGGCTCTTCTGGGTTGCCGCTGGCCGGCTGCGGCGGGTCTGGTGGCGGTGGCGCTGCCTCCTCCTGGGCCGGCTCTTCCGGCTCGTTGTCGGAGTCTTCCTGCTCTTCCTCTTGTGTTGGAGCGGGTGGGGCGGGTGGGTTGGCCGGAAACTGCGGCGACGAGCCGTCGGTAATCTGTTCGCCGGCCACTTGAAACTGGTCGCTCGAGCCGAGTGTGTTGTTTCGCGACGGCGGGCGAGGGATTGGCTGATAGGGCCAGTAGACGAGGTCCGACGGCGTAACAAACGGTTGAATCGGACGCTCGACGTACGGAAAGTTCGGTGGAGTGACGAGTAGGGGCGCGAACGGCACGGCTGGCCCCAGAGGCCTATTCGGCAAGCTCACGATCTGCTGGTGCTGCTGCTGATTACCCTGTTGCTGCGGCTTTTTGGCGCCCGCGTTCGAACAGCAGGGGGCCGGGGCGTGGGGTTCTTTAAATTTAAGTAAGTTCATTAATTGATTGGCTATTTTACATTTAAGCATTTCACCCAGGTACCTGGTTTCGGTTTCTTCTTGCGCAGCATTTTTTTCAGCTTGGCAAAACTGGTGCCGTGCGACGACTTCCGCGGCCGTTTCAGTTTGTGCTTGGGCCTGCGCGCCGACTGCAGTAAACTGTTCGGCTCGCGCGGCCGCTCGCCCGCCACGACGTGCACCTGATTCGGCCGATTGTTGTTCATGTGGTTCCACACCTCCGGGTCGAGCAGGTCCTCCATCTCGTAGTCGAGCATAGCCTGGAACATGTTGGCGCGGTTGGCCTGGCTGGCCCGGTACATCGGCTCCGTCTCGTTCTCACATGATACTTTTGTGTCTATTAAAAACCAATTATGTTTTTAATTATAAGATGTTTAGTAACAAGAATATTTTTAAGCAAGTATCAAAGTAATTTACCCACAAATATAGAAATTAAAACTACTATTAGCCAGCTAGTCCTAATTATCATGCTTAGATTTTAGTTAAAAATAAAAGATTCCTCAATTGAAATAATAAACTAAATTTTAATTTGATACAGTTCATTTGACCCTGTTTTATAATTCTAATTGTTACGAACAAAAATAGTCTAGTTAAAAACATGCGCCAATTGTGTTAATGATATTTAATTGGAAATTAGAACAAATGTTGAAGATTTTGCAGAATAAATAGCATCCAATATTTAGATTGCGCAGCATTTCTGCTACAATTGTTATTTCAACATGGTTAGCATTTTTAGATTTGATAGTATTTTAAGTGCTTGTTTTTCTAAATGAAAAATATAATCATGACATTTAATTACAAATTTTACTATATTATGTAAACTTTAAATTATATTTTAAATTAACAAATATATTGTGTATTTTATTATTCAATGTAATATTATAACGATGCGATATAAATTATACAAACATTATGCTTGTTTCTAAAATTTAGCAAATATTTGATAATAGAAGTATATAACCAAGAATTTGTTATAAAATTTTAATGAAATGTAATTTTACTAATTAGTCTAAATTAAAATTAGTTCCTAGAATCAATGACCGCTGCTAGATTTAAAAATATATCAAGTATAAATATAAGCCACACATGTTCAGTTCAGCTCAAAAAAGTAGAAATCTAAATGGGTAAAACTTTATAAAACAGACTTAATATAAATTAGTAACAATATATGAGTTCTCGCATTAAGTGTGGAAATGGTGCTTGCTAAATATTTATTTTTCTTCTCGGTTATTTTCGTTTTGTGTGGTCTGTAAGAATTATTGTTAAAAAATAAAAATTAAAAAAATCTTTATCATCTACAGAATTATCATGGTCTAATTATCTGATCAAGGACAAGTTGCGAAATAATTTTGAGCAAGCTAAAACCTTGTTCAATGCCGAGAAGATATTACAGCGTCGATCAGTTGGTGAGAATATGCGACTTTAATAAAACAGTATTCATGATTTGTAACAAGTGAATTTTTAAATTAAACAAATTGTGTTATAAATTATATATATGTATATACATGATATAGTACATGATAAATTATGAGATTTTAAAACTGATTTAGCGGAGGAGAGGCCGAGTCGCAGCCGAACCTTAAGCCGAAAGGGGTGTTGTGGCGGCGGTGGTGGGGGTGGAGGTGCCAATCAGCAGCAAAATCAGCAGCTAGTGCTGGGCGGGGGTGGAGGCGGTGGAGGAGTGTATCCAATGGGAACTGGTGGACTGGCGCCTGGTATGGGCACCGGCCAGTCCCCCATGATGGGCTCTAATATGCCCCCCATGATGCCCGCTATGATGCCGGCCATGATGGGCTAATTTTATCATGCTAGTGTTAAATATAGTTTTTTAAAATATAAATTATTTTAAATCATAAATTGTATCACGTTATGTTTATGTTTATAAGTGAACAATATTTGTCTAGTTTATGTGTTT
The DNA here is from genome assembly GCA_034697605.1 of Metabelba pulverosa. NCBI lineage: Eukaryota > Metazoa > Arthropoda > Arachnida > Sarcoptiformes > Damaeidae > Metabelba > Metabelba pulverosa. The sequence goes on along the minus strand of JAQIXC010000462.1, from coordinate 10,680 downwards.
TTATATGTTTGTATTTTTTAAATTATTTATTTTATCGTAACATGGTGTTTTAAAAATATAAGACAACTATTATTAAAATATTTATTTTAATTATAAACTACTATATGTACAATTTCTTGATTACATACAGTATATAATGTTTATTATTTATTTATTAGATTGGGTTTATTTTCTTTTCGTATTTTATTATCTCAAATAATTTAATATTTAAAACAATTAAATTATTATTTTATTAATATATTAAATATGTATAACATTTTAAAATATCAAGTTTAAATAAATTATGTAACATTTAAGATATCTAGCAAGAGCACCTTTAACAGTACTTTCCTAGAATGGCTGCTAGAATGATACAGTATAAATTATACAATACCTAAACATGCTCGATGAAATAATAACTACTGTATTAAATTATAAAAGTTGTAATTTACAACATATTTAGTGAATTTACATACTGTATACAAAGTACTCTTATTTGTATATAAAAATTGTTACTTATATATAATTTAAATAAATTAAATTATTTTTAAATACGATTACGGTATTACAACGATGAATATGTTCAATGATTTAAGCATGATGGTAGTCATAGATTAAACTAGGTTTATCACAGCATATAATTGATGTTAAGAGTGAGAACTCTGCAGAACTGTTATCGAGAAATGTTTTTCAACACTTTTAACAAACATTTTAAACAATTTTCCGCAGTTTGTGTCGCGAGTCGGCAATAGATTGTTCACTAAATCTGTATTAAAGGCATAATTCGAAAACGTCTTATAGACGGCTCTAAACGCCGGCTCTCGGCCGTCGGTAAACGAGTGGCGACTGCCGTGCAGTAGAGCGACGCCGTCCGCGTCGGCGTCGGCGCACAGTTGGCGGCCGCCGTTGCAGTGGTCGGTCAGATAATTCCAACGACACGATAGGTTGAGATAGAAGTCGGGGTATGTGTGCAGATAGACGGACAGCAAGTCGTTGACCGACAACCGGATCGTTCGCCACCAGTAGTCGTCGACGAGCGGCGGCAGTCGCGCCACAAACGCCTGATTTCTCATTCGCGTCAAATTCATGAGTATAACGCCGATGTTGGCCGAGTACTCGCCCGGCGTCGGCAACAGCACCCGATGTCGATTGATATGTTTGTATTGCTTCATATTCGGGTTCATATATTCGGGTGCCAGCGCGAGGTACTGGCGCTCATTCATGCGCCCGAAATACGCCCACAGCTGTTCGACGGGCGCCAGGAGTATAACGTCGGCGTCGATGTGTATGACTGAGTCGTGGTGTGGAAGCAGTGTCTGTTATATTCGTTTATTTTCTACAATTAAAATCATCTGTGTACTTTTTATTATAGTTAATGTTTTTATTGAAATCTTATGAAAGTTGCTATAATGTTGAAATGTTCAGTTTGATTAGAAAAATGCTAAAATTATTTCGAAATGTAAGCTCATGTACTCTTCTAGAAACGTTGATTAAACAAGCTGTATAATTAAATTACGGTTCATTTTATATTAATTACATGCTATTTATAGATTTAAAAATCGCTTTCGCATATAAATGTGCATTTGACAAAATAATAGAAATTTTAGCAAAAGAAAAGAGAGGTTTGAATATTTGCAAGTTACATGTTACAATTGCTGATATGATGAACAAGTTAGTTTTTTTTAATTATTGATTATATTGTATGGTATATTAGGATTATTAAGAAATTTTTTTTGAATATATTATAAAATTCTTATTATATCAACAATTGAATGTAACATACTAAAACGTGTATAAATATTAAAATAATACCGAATAAAACAGTAATTCAGATGAGCATGGTGCAAAAGCATATTTCAGCTTGACCAGATCCAACACATTTGAAAAGTCAGCAAGCATGATCTCAAATGTCATTTGACTTAGATAGTTTTTGGGCCAGGCAAATATCTAAACCCAATTATAATTTATATATTTATGTTCATTTTTAAAAATATAATATCTAGTTACTAATTTTAAACACAATGTTTAAATCATAAAAATTTACCCAGGCTTTAAAATATATTTAATTTTACCTACTTATTTAACTTATTTTACATTACTTTTTCTTATAACTTTCCATGATATTAACCGGTAAATAAAAATACATATAATTTTTACACATAAAATTATACACATGTAAGTTTAGTTTTATTAGAATTTACTTTTCTTTATACACAATATAATATACAATGTAAACTAATCAATATAGTCAATTTATTAACGAGATAAAAAATATATAATTAAACGAGATTTTAATGTATAACTTTATAGTAAATATTATTAAATTATAACAAAGCAATTAAATTACGACTATAATAAAATAGCAGTTACACTGTACATACGCTCTGGGTAAAATTAGTCGCACGTCGCTCATTATCAACGAAAATTATGAAATGCAATTTTTGCCGGCTGAAAATGAGCGCAGATTTTATCATAACCAGAATTTGTTTCATGGTACTTCTGCGGCAGCTGCTCACCGCCAGTGTTACGGCGCCCGATGCCGGCGCGCCGTGTCGATGAGTGCTATTCGCAACAAAAAGAGCAGGGTATTCACTCAAATTATCATGATTATTGTCTAAATGCATTTCAATTGCTGGTAAATGCCAATTATCATCAATTGCAACAAAATTATAATTGGTAAAAATCAGTATCATTATAAAAATTGCCATCAACAGTGATGTTTGCCATAATTTATTAAGCATTTTTACTTAACTTTAAATTTGTATATTGTAGTTTTATTACGATTTTATGTTGTTGCAATTTTTTCATTTGCCAATACATTACTTAGGACATTATTACCCATTAGTTTAAACTGTTTATAATATTACATTTACACATGCCACTCAGATGCCAATAATAAAGATATAAATTAATGTGTTTTAGTTTATATTTTTAGTATTAAATAAACTTTTATTTAGTTATCTTTAATATACTAGAATTTAGCAAGTTATTAGATTTATGATTAAATTAGATTATTATTAAAAATATAGTTTTAACGGTTTTAACCTTGTTGAACAATATAAAATTATTGCAAATAATATAATTATATTAATAAACAAAAATAACAAAATCTATTTACAAAATTTACATTGATAATCTTATTGTAAACAAAATGATTCGGCCATGAAGGGTTAATTTTACAGTAACATGCTAATGTTAAATATAGTAAAATTTTATAACATATTATAAATTATAAATGGTTCTATGTTAATTTTTATAAAAAAATATTTTTTTGTTGTAAAATTCACTAAAAGTTTTACGATTGTTTATTACTTACAATATTATATTAATAAATAACATGTAAGTAATAAATAAATTATTATTTTGCAATGTCATAATAAGAGATCTTTGGCATCTCATCTAGCTCAAATTGAAAACTGATTTATAATTTCATTTAACATCGCAAATATATATATATTTATAAAAAAATATTGCCATGTTCAAAGCTGAAAATTAACCAAATTATCAAAATAAGATTTTTCGACACTTTTAACAAATATTCGAAACAATTTTCCGCACTTTGTGTCGAGTGTTTGCAATAGATTCGTATTCAACGGAACCAACAGATTGTTCACTAAATTCGTATTTAACTCATAATTCAAAAACGCGTTATAAACGGCACTAAACGCCGGCTCTCGGCCGTCGGTAAACGAGTGGCGACTGCCGTGCAATAGAGCGACGCCATCCACGTCGGCGTTGACATCGGCGCACAGTTGGCGGTTGCCGTTGCAGTGGTCGGTCAGATAATTCCAACGACACGATAGGTTGAGATAGGAGTCGGGGTATGTGTGCAGATAGACGGCCATCAAGTCCTGATCGAACCATCGGAGGAGGTCTTTGTAGGCGTCGACGAGCGGCGGCAGTCGCGCCACAAACACCTGATCTCTCATTCGCGTCAAATTCATGAGAAAGACGCCGGTGTTGGCCGAGTAGTCGTACGGCTTTGGCAACCGAACCCCTACATCGTTGCGCAGGTAGTAACTCGTGTTCGGATTCAGGTTCTCCGTCGCCAGCGCCAGATACTGGCGCTCATCCATGCGCGCGAAGTACGCCCACAGCTGTTCGACGGGCGCCAGAAGTATGGCGTCGGCGTCGATGTGTATGACTGAGTCGTGGTGTGGAAGGAGTGTCTGTTTAAGAAGTTTTTATGAATATAAAATTAAAATCATCTGTGTAGTTTCTAAATGCTCAAAGTATTATTATTATAATTACTTGTATTTTATATATTGTAGTATTTAAAAACTGCAAGGTTAGATATGTTTGTTTCAAACGCATGTTAGAATTAACCCAAAATAAATTATATATTATGTAAATACACAAATTTTATATTGAATGCTACACAATAATAAACCTAAATTAAGCTGATTGAATCCAATTTTTTTTGCATTATGGCTATTTTATTTAATCATTAGGTTATTGTTTAACCATGTAATATTGCTTACAACACAATATCAGAACATCAGAAATACTACCGCGTAAACCAGTCTTTCTGCTGAGCATGGATGCGTCTATATGTATCAAGATTCTTAACATGGATTTTGAAAATTCTTCTTGGGTAGCAACTTATTTGTTAAGAATTTTTCTATGTAAAATTTTAATCAATAATTAAATTTGTAGTTTCTAAACAAGAGGAATTTATAAAATTTATATAAAAGATCTTGATAGACTTAGAAAAACCTAATGCATCAATGTAAACTTTTTTTTGTGGTTTGAATTTTTGTTTTAAACATTTCTAAGTGCTAAATAGACTAATCAATAATTTATTTTAACGAAGTAGTATTCTTGCTGTATATTTTTAAGATATAGCAAATTTATACCGGATAAAACAATCTTTGCGATGCGCAATTTTTAAAGACTTGTTTCCAATAAGCCGGATCCGATACATTAGGGAATCTAGCAAGCATAATCTCAAACGTCATTCGATCCAAGTAATTTTTTGGCCATGATAATATCTACTAATTAAAACAGTAATAATTAAAAAACAACTAATTATATTATACTCTGTATATGATTTGTTTTAAAAAATATTTTGTAAAATATTTTGCTAATTAATAATTAAAATGGCATGCTAAAGTGAAATATGTTTTCCTTGAATATGGTTAATTATACAGTTACATTTTTATTATTTGCAAATCACTTATAGATAACTTCACGATAAGAAAAGTTACTATAAATGCGTTAAACGAAAAACGCTTATTTTATACGTTTGCTAATAAGAATCACAAGTATAAATACCATTACGTTTTCATTCGTTTATAACTTATAGTTACGGGTTAAAAAATATAACAAATAACTGATATGTTTAAAAATTAGAAATAAAGTAAAAAATCAAATAAATCAAATACACACAATCTGGGCAAAATCCGCATGCTCATCTTGGTCGACAACAATTATGAAATGCAGTTTTTGTTGCGAGAAAATGAGCGCCGACTTCATCATCACTAGCGTCTGATTCGTGAGATGTGCGCCACAGCTGGTGACCGCCAGCCGGACCGCGTCGGCCGCCGGCACACCGTATCGCAGCGTACTATTCGCGATAAATAAGTCAGGGTAATCACCTAAATTAACATGTATATCGTATAACGTGTCAATTGGTATAAAACGCCGATTTTGATTAATTGAAACAAAATTATAATTTATAAAAACTAGTATTGAAGTGAGAATTATTACTAAAAATATCACAGTCAATTTAAACTGTAGCATGTTGTTTTATTTATTAGTGTTAATCTTTAATAATAGATTTGACAAGTTTATCCATTAGCGTTTTTTAATACATAGCACCTTTTCTCAGATTTTGGAATATATATTTAAATAAGAATGTAATACTTGCATGAATATATTTTGCCTTACAGGTAGACAGGACTAGTATGTGTAATGCTGTACGCCTTTAAAACTTACTTTAAATTAAACATCTATATTTAAATAAGTAATTTTGTGCAAAATTAGCGGCGTATGAGTAGTCCTCTTAATGCAGTTATTGGTTAAATTCTAACTTGCAATTAGGTTTAGCTGTATGTTTCCAATGGCAACAATTATGAACAATTTACTATTTCATTAAACGATTAGTTTGTCATTATTTTAAACTTTTATAATAATTTATATGAAATTATTTAACATATTAGTCGACGAATAAAAAAAACACTTTAACATATCATTTTGTACTTTACACACATATGAAAAATTAATTCAATTTATACTCAAAAGTACAAAGTAATTTGAAAATATAAAGATATTTGATTTGTTCTATTGTTCATTGCTAAAGTTTAACAAACTAATCGTTTAATGAAATAATAAATTGTTTATAATTGTTGTCATTGGAAACATACAGCTAAACCTAATTGCAAGTTAAAATTTAACCGATAACTGCATTAAGAGGACTACTCATACGCCGCTAATTTTGCACAAAATTACTTATTTAAATATAGATGTTTAATTTAAAGTAAGTTTCAAAGGCGTACGGCATTACACATACTAGTCTTGTCTACCTGTTAGTAAAAAAGGCGTAGTTTATTTTGCACGGATAACAAATGTTGATTATATACTGTAAAAGTAAATACGGTACGACTATAAAAAAAAGCATGTCTATCTTTTTGTTCAATATAAATTGCGTTTATCAAAAAATTTTACTAACATTTGCAATAATAGACTTGAGCGCAAAGTTTTATTTATCTTTATTGTGTCAATCATAAAATAATTATACAAATAATATTTGTTGCATGTAATAATTTATTTGTAAATATAAAAGTGATATGTAACTAATGGTTTGTTGCAGTACACATTTAATTTTAGGAAATTGTAATACTCTGATCAAAACAAAGTTTTTCAACGCTTTTAACAAATATGTGATAAAGTTTTCCGCAGTTTGTGTCGCGAGTCGTCAATAGATTCGTATTCAACGGAACCAATAGATTGTTCACTAAATCCGAATTAAACGCATAATTCGAAAACGTCTTATAGACGGCTCTAAACGCCGGCTCTCGTCTCGCGTCGACAAACGAATCCCGACTGCCGTGTAATAGCGCAACGCCACTCATGTCGGCGTCGGCGCACAGTTGGCGGCCGGCGTCGCAGTGGTCGGTCAGATAATTCCAACGACACGACAGGTTGAGATAGGAGTCGGGGTATGTGTGCAGATAGACGGACAGCAAGTCGTTGACGAACCACTTGATCGCTCGCCGGTAGCGGTCGACGAGCGGCGGGAGTCGCGCGAAAAACGCCTGATCTCTCATTCGCGTCAAATTCATGAGTATAACGCCGGTGTTGGCCGAGTAGGCGTACGGCGTCGGCAGTCGCACCTCCTTTTGATTGGTGCGTATGTAGTAACTCGTGTTCGGGTTCATGTTGTCCGGCGCCAGCGCAAAGTACTGGTGCGCGTTCATGCGCCCGAAGTTCGCCCAGAGCTGCTCAACAGGCGCCAGGAGTATAGCGTCGGCGTCGATGTGTATGACTGAGTCGTAATGTGGAAAGAGTTGCTATTTGTTTATAATAAATACAGGTTAAAATCTTATTTTATTTAGAATAATTATTCATTTTATAATTTATACGAATTTTTTATCATGACTAATTATTCTGAGCACTAATGACAATATAATATTAGGTAATATTATAACAGTTTTGCATTATAACCAAGAACTTTCTAGTTTGGTTTGACTTATCATTTTTAATTATAACTTGAATATGTATAGTAAGTTTTAACATTATAGCTTTATTTTTTTAAGATATAGTAAAAATTATAGTAAAATAAAAACTATACATTAAGTCAAATACATATATAGTTGAATAATTAGCCAAACATTTTCAAATAAAAATAAAAATATTTTTAGTGTAAAATAAGTTTATTCAGGTGTAAAGTTAGGAATAAGAATAAGAAGAACAAATATTTTCATAGCCCGAATTAGATAGTTCTTGATTATAACATTATGCACAAATATTAAAATTATTTTTGCTAACTTAGTTAATGTGACGAGCAAGCTAGTTTTAACTAAGCTAAATGTCAGAGAATATTTATCATGTATATTACGAAATTAGTAATACCGAGTAAAATAGCCGCTGCGATGCGCATGGCTTGAAAACGTTACGCCAGTATCCCGGGTCGGAGACATGCGGAAAACTAGCCAGCACAATTTCAAATGTCAGACGATCGCGGTAATTTTTAGGCCACAATAATAGCTATAATATATTAAATAGTAGTGTGGTTTTTGTAATTGTTATTGTATTTACTTAATTGATAAAATATTTAATTAGTAATTGCAATAAAAAATTTTAAACAAATGCTTACCTTCTGTGCAAAATTAAGTAGATTTTTGTCGATAATAATAATGAAATGCAGTTTTCGTTGCGAGAAAATTAACGCTGATTTTATCATCACAAGTGTCTGGTCCGACACTTTGCGGCCACAGCTGGTCACCGCCAACTTGACGGCGTCGGCCGTCGGTACGCCGTATCGCACTGTGCTGTGGTTAAAAAATACACCATGGTAATTACTGATATTAATATCTTTGACGTCTAACTCGCCAATTGACGGCAAATAGCGATTTTCATAAATTAAGACAAAATTATAAATTGTGATGATTATTGTCAGTGTAAATATTAGAAACAAAAATATTATATGGAAGAAATTATTTAGCATGTTTATAATATTATAATGCTATTTATTTTAAATGCATAACATGGTGTTTGCATATTATTTTTCAAAATATTTATTACATTGCACTGCATCACATAGTTTATTCATATTATTATTTCAAAATACTACACATATTTTACAACAATTTTTATACACTGGATACATTAATAGATAATCTTTTGATTGTTATTATCATTGTACTATTTATAAATACACTTTTGTTACATATTAAATGCATGAATAATTAACAATTTATAATGCAAAATATTAACAGTATTGCTGAATATTTTACAGGCATAATACTGTAAAGTACTATTGATAAAACAGGCTTAATTAGCAGCTTTACTGTATCACCAAATGCAATATATTGTTAAAATATTTTTAAACTGAATAAAATAATTGCAGTATTAAGCACAAAAATTTAATGTTCTAAATGTGTTGCTAAACTCGTCTAACACAACAACAAAACATACATTAAATAGTATATACTGTGTAGTAGAGTAGAAAAAAGTATTTCATTTATATGATTACATAATTGCATTAGTTATGAAAATTTTAGACTGATTGCCCGAATAAATGAAATATACTGTGTGTTAATTTATTAATAGTATTAATACATATTTGAAAACAAATTTTCTGTGCAAATTTATTTTAGCCGCTTTCGAAGCAACTACAAATGCATATTAAATAAGTGAAAGTGCGACCCAATTATAGCATGGGTGTTTTTATTTGCAATTGTAATTTAGCTAATATTTAACAAAAATATATATATTTTTTGTTTTGTTTTGTTTCCTATTGTTTGCATAAATTCTGTACAGCTTTTAATGGAGTCTTTTAATACCATATATAATTTCCCAATTTGTTAATATGATTAAGTCTGGCATTCATACTGTATGTTTGTTTAAATTATATTTTTTCAACTTGTATTCTGATAGTAATTAAATATTTTTAAAAATACATATACATATTTGTTATGTAATACATATATATAATATACATATATGTTTATTATGCAATGTAAGGGTTTATCCAGACATTGTTTAGACAATGTTTGAGCAAGGTAAAGAAATTAAAATTTATTATTATTATAGTAATAAAATATTAATTCCATTATCCATAAGCATGAAGCATGATAATACTGCATATAAATCAGCAAAATAACATGCTTAAAGTTGTACTTGCTCAAAGATATATTTATTTAATGCTTTTATTTGAAAGTTTTAATTATTTATTTATCGAATAAATGATATCAATGTAAAAAGTACAATGCTGTAAAACATTTAAAATATGACAATAATAAAAATATTAAGTTAATGATAAAACATAAATATTTATTTTTATTCGAGAATTTAAATTAAATATTATAAAATAAATTTAATAAAGCATATTAATTTAATAAACCCATATGGCTGTAATAATTAATTAACATTTTTATACTGATTGATTTTTTATACTAAATTTTATAGGCTAATTTTATAACTGACCATGACGGCTGCAAATATTACGCATGTTATATTTGACGTGGGTGAAACTTTGGTTGATTGTTTAACCAGTCTACATGAAGTGTTGGATAAATTTTGCGAAAGTCAGTCAAAACAACTGCCGAAACATATCAAAGGTTTGCAAACTCTATAAATGAATAAATAGATAAGCTGTTTGATAGAAAATCACCATTATAAAATGTCAATTAAACCAAATAAAATTACTAATTTTAAACTGCAAAGTAATTAAATTAATCACATCTAGATAAATTAAGAGATGCACCGAGCTTCCTGGAGATGTTTAATAATGTGTTTGATGCAATTGATCTGGATAAAAACGTTGATTATCGAAATCAAATAATATCTAACTTGGTGGCTGAGCTTAACAAGAAACAATTCGTTTTGTGTGCGGGTGCGGACAAACTGGTCAGACATTTATACCGACATAACATTCCGATGTCTATCGCCACTAATGGTAGTAATGCTGAATATAAAGCCGGTATTAAAGGAATGGAAGAGTATTTCGAGAAATACTTTTCACACGTCGTGTGCGGA
>JAQIXC010000461.1:0-26227 GCA_034697605.1 Metabelba pulverosa | reverse complement strand
TACTATGGGTCAGCCAGGAGATATGGGGTTTGCAAAACATGCAAAATTTTTAACTTGTTAATGTTTTGGGAGAGATTGTTATATCATGCTAAAACAACCTTAAATGGATGTTATAAATGCTTCTTACCTTGCTTAAAAATCTCAAGTCGTTTTCGAGAAATTTAAAAAATACGGCGGGCGATTTTTTTGATGTCCCCTAATAAATAATAAAGAATTGACAATTAAATAAAAAAAGAGTATAAAAAATCAGATAAACAACACAAATTAATTAAATTTTTATAAATAATTTAACAATAATTGTATTATTAAATCAATAAATTATAATTCATTTATAAATTTTTTAAATTTAATATGAATTTTTATGATAAAATGTAAGTGATTGCAAGTGTCACAAATTGTATTTATTTATAAACCAGTTTGAAATTGCGAAAATTAGCATATTTATTATTTATACTATATGTTTGCTAAAATTTTTAGATATGAACTGATTAATTATTTTATTATTTACTACAAATATAATTTGAAATAAAACAATATAAATTGTTATATTATATTAGATTTATTTTTAATATATTAATAAATTTAATTTGTTTTGTTTGTGAGTGTCGTTTTGATATATGACTGAATTCGATAAAGAATTAAAGTTCTTGTTAATTTAAACAAAATTATCAAAGATATATTTGGATTTATTGGACAATTACAAATAACGAGTAAATAAGAATATACATTTAATAAATATAGTATACCCTAGAATCGTAACGAACTCGCCCCAACTCACCCGTGACTTCATAGTTGAGATCACAATTATAAAATTTTAATACTTAATTATTCATATAAGAATATACTTGTAATACAAATTATTGAATACATATTAAATGAATGGCTTTGCACTAGAACTTTATATAAATACAAGATTATATTCTATTCAATGCTAGTCAGATACAGTATAATCTCGTCTTTGCAAAATAATTCTTTTTAAATACATTTTAATTTCATTTGTTTTCAATTTTTATATTCTAAACTAATAATAGATTTAATTAATATATTTTTAATATAAATATTTTTTACTTATTTACATTATAAATCACATAAATTAAATCCATAACATTTAATTTGATGGCTTGTATTGTAAAAATTTTGCCATGTTTATTTTGCCAAGTTTATATTTTTATGTTAAAATCTGTTTAATGTATTAAAATCGTACTAAACTGTAAACTTAAGCATGAATTCGTTTAAAATTAACTTAATTTTTGTGTGTGTGTTAAATATTGGAATATAACGCAATATTCAATAAAATTTTTATTTTTAAAATTTAATTGAAACAATAAAAATTTGTAAATTATTTCATTAAAATGTTACTTTAAATCGAACATCTCAAAAATTTAGCTAAACATTTAATTTTTTAAAAATTAAAATAATACTAAATTAAACATTAAAATAATATTTAAAATAAATGCTGTAAACTAACAAAAAAAATTTGTTTAAACTTATATTAAAATTCATCTTGTTATTGATTGGTCAACCAGGTTAATAGCATATAAAACATTTATAAACATGACATTATTTAGATCATATAAAAACATAGACATGTTCTAATTTACAGTTTTTAATAGCTTTAATGGCTGCAAGCAAAGAAAAGGTATATATATATATTTGAAGCCGATATTTGGACGGCTGGTGTGCTTAGGGCGAGCATTGTAAAAATGCACATATTTAGCGTTATATTAATAGCGCGCCAATTTGAGATGGCTTACAAATGGAACACATTAATGGATATGGTGCATTAATGGAGGGTATACTGCCATAGGAAATACATTGGGATAGTGGATTGGACGGCATCAACGAGCTGATATTGAGGATTGTACAACAATTAATATGTGGTATGGGAAGTTGCAGTAAGATGGCTTGGCTCAGCACTAACATTAATCTAAGTTAATTATAGGTAACTTTCAACGAATTAATATTGAGGATAGTACAACAATTAATGTGTGGTATGGGAATTTACATTAAGAGGGCTTTGCTGATAACTTATATTAATTTAGGTTAATTATGGGTGACTTTCAACGAATTTATATTGAGGATTGTACGACAATTAATGTGTGGTATGAGAATTTACATTAAGAGGGTTTTGCTGATAACTTATATTAATTTAGGTTAATGATGGGTGACTTTCAACGAATTTATATTGAGGATTGTACGACAATTAATGTGTGGTATGAGAATTTACATTAAGAGGGTTTTGCTGATAACTTATATTAATTTAGGTTAATGATGGGTGACTTTCAACGAATTTATATTGAGGATTGTACGACAATAAATAGGTGGCATGGGATGTTGCCTTGAGATGGCTTGGCTCAGCACAAATTACATCAGCAGCACTAAATAGCATTAGCTTATCACAAATATTAATCTATGCTTAATAAATGATTATGCTCTATTGGGAAGAGGGTGCAAGTAAATTGTAAAACGTATACTTGCGCATCTGTGAAGTTTTTGTATAGCCTACTTGCGCGTCTGTGAAGGTTTTTGTATACCTTAATTGCGCATCGGTGAAGTTTTCGTATATTTTACTAATATTGAAAGGGGTGCAAGTAAATTGTAATCCGTAATTATTGACATGGGTTATAAGTAGTCGCATTAAGGTGGCTTGGTTGGCACTAACATTAATCTATGCTTGTTGTGAGGCAGATATAACGGAAAAATATTGAGGGGTAATATAAATGAGTGGTAAAACTTAATTAATCTTACAATATATGCTCAATAAATATATGATTAAAACCAGCTTCATATTATTGACTTTCTATCAAAGCTATTAACGTCATACTGGGTAGTCTTGTTTTTAATATAGATTTAATTTTGTTTGTTTAGTTTACGGTTTAGGAAGCGCTCCATTATTTTAAAGATATTTTTCACTGTACATTTAAAATAATTTTAATAATGCAAAATTATAATAATAATTAAATTTTTGAATAATTAAATTTGAATACAATTTATTTGTAACAAAATAATTACATTCTATGATAGATGTAATTAGAAATAATATTGAATTAAGTATCAATTGATATGCCGGTGCGTCGATGAACTTGTTGTGTTTGCCACGAAAATCCTATTCACTATAAACGCCGATAAGTTGGTCACAGAAATCCGAACCCAAAAACTAAGTCAACACTTCCTGCCGTTTCTCTGCCGTCTCGCCCGACAATCGGCCAAATATTTCGTTCCAATCGATTGAGTCGTCATTTTCTATTGCATTCGAAGCACTGGTAAACATAGAATGAAATATTAATACTTTATATTTATACTGTAGTTTAAATATTTATTTATGTTATAATAATTCAAGAATGCCAAACTGATTAAAAATGGAATGAAAAACTGTTGTGATAATTTAGACATACCAATTGTAAAAAACAACTTGTATTATGATAAATTTTTAATACCTCTACAGTTATTGTAAATATATAATTTCAAAGCCGATCCCAAACAAATATAATGAGTTTGAGATATAAATTTGATTGATTATGAATTGAAACTTTATATTTATCAAAATATAATTGAAAATTATACATATAAAAAATTTAATAATAATATTTATGTAAAAAATAAAAAATTGATACACTGCAAATTATGCGTTAAAGTCCAATGGTAGGGTTAGAGAAACAAAACTTTTTATCAAATAGTAATTTACAAAAATATAAACCGAAATATTGTACATAAATATTTAATGAAATAATTAAAAATATGGATTTGTATAATAATGGCCTAATACTGTAGCCGTTAATTTTATCTAATTTTATTTAGCATTTACCATAAATTTAACAGTAGCAATTCCTAAATGGCTGTAAAACGGTTAAAGATATTTATGTGCTGTTATTTGGTATATCCATAGAAGCATAATTTATGTAAAAAAAATTCAGATTAAAAGCCACTAGATACAAAATAATTTGCAAACCGCACATATAAAGTCTGTGGATTAATAGACGCTTCGAGTTTTTCCTAATTTTCTTAAGAACTAAGATATAATCGATTAAATTGAATAATTGCACTTGTTGCAAGATGTTTTAAATAACAGTATAACTTATAAATAAATCTTACAACTAATTAATTTTATATGCACACTTTAAAAATAATTCAATAATTATTGCAATTTAAAAATATAAATATGGAAAATATTTTATACTTAATTGATGTAAGCATAATCATTAGTCTCAATTCTGTGCCATTATTAGGGTTGAAGCGTAATTTTCAATTTAGTGAAATATTCACGGTAATTTTTGTAATTTTGTTATTTTGATAAAATTTTTGTGTAATTTTGAAATTTTTACAAATTATAATATTGATATGTTAACATTAATTTCAAACTACACATCAAAAAAATTTGCACTGCATTTATTTTTATAACCCAGTTATTTTTTAATTATTATTAAAATTTAAGTAATAAAATAATTTAATTCAGTTAAATAACTTTGATATTTTAAACCTTCTAATGCCTGTTTGCGCTATATGCAATAGTGAAATTTTTAGTGTAATTTTGAAATGGAGGTGAAATTTGCAGGGTAATTTTGCAAAAATTTCAGTGGTAACGTTACCAAAATTTCACCACTAACATCCCTAGCCATTATTATATCTAGGGTTGTTTTTGACACACAATAAACGATGAGTCCTTCTAACTATTAATAAAATAAATATTATAAAATGTTATATTAAGTAACTTATACAGTACTTGTAAGTTTTATCAAATAAAATACTGACTTATATGCACAATTACAAAAATTTAAAATTATAAAGTTATATAATTTAAAAAGTTATATATTAAACAGTCGTTTAAAAATATTTTTGTAATTTTATCAAAGAAGTATGATATATTAAAATGGTAATTTATTTTACCTAGAGTTGTAAGTAGTGAAAAATTCACTCAAAATTTCACCTCAAAAATAAATTTCACTTCTGCAAAAGCAGCGCCATCTATCGCCTATATTAAAATTTTGTAAAATTAATTGTTTTTCTTATCTGAAAGCATAAATAAATGTTTTAAATTGCCCAGGTGAAATTATATATACCTTTTCTTTGCTTGCAGCCATCAAAGCTATTAAAAATTAATATATAAATAAATTTTATTAGCAAATTTGATATTTTCACAAATCTAAAAACTGTGTTTTGCTGCTATATGAATTAACAAAACTGCCCAGTATGACTTTAATAGCTCTGATAGAACGTCCATAATATGTAGCTGGTTTTAATTATTTATTTATTTATTGAGCATATTCTGTAATACTAATTACATTTTACCACTCATACAGTACAATGCAAAATAAAAAAAGTCACTTAAACCCAAATTCTGAAAAAACTAGTGGTCCGATTTTGACAAAATTTCTTTTAACACGTACATAATTTTGCCACGCAACTTTTTTGTATTAATCATTTTAATATTGGATTGAAAATTAAAAAATTAACAACAAATAACGTTTTACACAAAATAATATTTATATAATTCAATATCAAAATATACATTTGATAGAACATAAAAAATAGTTGTTGACATGTTTTTGGAATTTTTTAAATTTGACCTCTGACCCAACTTAGAAGTTAAATAATGTTAAAATACTGAAATTTTGATGCTTAATAACCTTTGACTTAGCAGAGATAATTAAATGTTTTTAAAGCCAAAAGCTTTCTTTTATTAATCTCTAAAAAGTAATTTTTGAAAATTTTGATTTTTAAAGTAATCTAAAAGTTATAGCCAAATAAGTATTATTGTTTATTTCTTTAATGAAAATTAACCTTATAAAACTTATATAAACCTTAAATGATAATACTACATAAATCGCATATAAATAAATAACTTGCTATTAATTTAAAAATAATTAGATTATCAAAATTTCCAAAAATGACTTTTTAGAGATTAGTAAAAGAAAACTTTTGGCTTTAAAAACATTTAATTATCTTTACTAGGTCAAATGTTATTAAACATTAAAATTCCTATATTTTTACATTATTTAACGTATAAGTTGGGTCAGAGGTCAAATTTTAAAAATTCCAGAAACACGTTAACAACTATTTTTAATGTTCTATCAAATGTATATTTCAATATTTAATTATATAAATATTATTTTTTGTAAAACGTTATTTGTTGTTAATTTTTTTATTTTCACTCCAATATTAAAATGATTAATACAAAAAAGTTGCGTGGCAAAATTATGTACGTGTAATAAGAAATATTGTCAAAATCGGCACACTAGTTTTTTTAGAATTCGGGTTTAAGTGACTTTTTCTATTTTGCATTGTACTGTATATATTACCTCTAAATATTATTTTGTTAAATCCGCCTTATAATAAGCATAGATTAATGTTAGTACTAACCAAGCCACCTTAATTCGACTTCTTATAACCCATGTCAGTAATTACGTTTTACAACTTACTTGCATGCCTTCAATATTAATTCGTTCACAGCCATTTATCATAAACCTAGATTAACATTGGTGCTGAGCCAAGCCATTATAATGCAACTTCCCATACCACACATTAAGTTGTAGAACTCTCAATATCAATTTGTTGAGAGTCATCCATTATTAACCTAGATTAATATAAGTGATTAGCAAAGCCCTCTTAATGTAAATTCCCATACCACACATTAATTGTTGAACTATCCTCAATATCAATTCGTTGAAAGTCACCCATCATTAACCTAAATTAATATTAGTGCTGAGCCAAGCCCTCTTAATGCAACTTCCCATACCACATATTTATTGTAATACAATCCTCAATATCAATTCGTTGAAAGTCACCCATCATTAACCTAGATTAATATAAGTGCTGAGCCAAGCCATCTTAATGCAAATTCCCATGCCACATATTGTTGTACTATCCTCAATATCAATTTGTTGAAAGTCACCCATTATTAACCTAGATTAACATAAGTGCTGAGCCAAACCATCTTAATGCAAATTCCCATGCTACATATTAATTGTTGTACTATCCTGAATATCAATTCGTTGAAAGTCATCCATCATTAACCTAGATTAATAGAAGTGCTGAGCCAAGCCCTCTTAATGCAACTTCCCATACCACATATTAATTGTTGTACTATCCTTAATATTAGCTCGTTTCATAAATTGCTTGAAAAACATTAAAGGTATTTATATAACATCAAAACCATTTTATTTATTCAGCGAGGTAAATTTTTGTTCATAGTGGAATTTATAGCAACGGTTACTAGTAATAAGAAGATGATAAAAATAAAACTACTATGCTAAATATATTGTTGGAATTAATTATACTTTTTAATTTCAGACCTATTTTATTAACCTATTTTAGAAAATTGCTAATTATATTTAGAATTATGCATATTTACAAAAACATCTGTGATTTATAAATGTCATTGCTAAATTTAAATAGTAATATAAAATTATTAACATAAATGTGTTTTTAATAAATATGTCACTTAAATGTTAAGTAGCAAATAAAGCATGGCTAAAATTATTAGTTGTAATTATTTTGCTAAAGTGTAAAATGAAATTTTTAGCAAGTATATTGCTGTGTTTGGTTCCGTTGAGCGCACAATATGGTAACAACGTAGATCAAAACTTAAATTCACCTAAGGGATGGCCACTGGTGCAGCCCGGGTGGCATCCGGCACCCGAACCCGAGAACCCGTGCTCGCGTATGTATAATATAAAATATGTATGCTAAAAACATAAATAAATCATGATATATAATAAACTTATTTATATCGTATATTACAGATATAGTGCTTAAAGCGCGTAACATAGGTATGTAAATATTGTAATTAATTTTGCGCGTTTAATTTATATAGCATGCGCAATTATTAAATAAAAAGTAAATTATAGGGCTAATTTTATATGTGAAATTAAACATTTTATTAATAACAAAATTTTCATAGACATAACACCGCGCGCCGAAGTGTTAACGTCGCGCCAGACGAGAGTCGAGTGCAATGCTAATTCGAAAATTAGCATACTCACCACCTGCTCGAAGTGGGTGGAGAGCCTGACGTGCAATGGTATAGCTGCGCGCAACATACCCAGCGATACGTGGGATGCTGTGTTATCCGACAAAAAAGTTATCAAGCTACATATTGTTAATTATACGGCATTTGATGCAATCAATAACGGTATGATTTTACCAAAATAAATATAGGCACGTTTGATTGTATACCTTTGATTCAGGTATTAAGATCATACTGGGCAGTTTTTTTTAAAATTAATTGCTAAATTATATTAAGATATTATAATTATGACATAAATTCTTAAATCAAGGTAATCAGCATTTTACTATTAACTATCATTCATGTTTAAATAATCACACATTATAATATTACATAATTTCAAAATTATATAAATTAAAATAGTACTAACAAATATAACAAAATCAGCATGCTAAAAAAATTTGTGCAAAGTATATAGAATATTACATAGATCTTAGAAAGATAGCGAACTCATCCCAACTTACCCGCTACGTCATAGTTGAAAACAGTCAAAGTTAAAAACTGTAGAAAATAAGGGGCTATCTCCTAATTGAAATCAAGTTGATAATCTTGCACATAGATAATAAAATAATTATTAATTTACAATGAATGTTTTTACAGGCAATGTTGATACGACAGGGTGTGGTGCAATACAGGGCGGCATATGTTCGGGCGATATAATGCTCCGAAACTCCATCTATAAAGCGGACGACACGAGCGACTGTTGCGGTAGCGGTAAGACCGGGAGCGTCGCCATCTGGCGTGAGATCGAGATCCGCGGCCGCTGTGCCTCGAAGTGCACAAACGTCGTGAGTTCGAAGGGTTACGCCGAACCGGTCACTAATCGGGGAACGCACGACAATCGACGCGACGAACCCACCGCCGCACCTGTGGTCACACCAGTAATTTAGTGCGTTTCAATTGATACAAATACAGTATACTGTTTTATTCTAAATAATTTTTTAATAAATGAGGAGAAATATTTTATATAATAATCTGTAACATTATATTTTATGTCTTTTTATATTAAACTAATTAATAGTATGGGTTCGGATATTTTCCATAATTGACTCTTGATATCACAATAAGTTTAAAATACCTCTCATATACATAAGTAGTTTGACAAGTTTTCTATGTTTACTGGCAAGTTAAACTTAATTTCTTTAACACTGCTTAAAACTATTACATTAAAACGTAAACAACTATGCACAGTAGAAAGATTTACTGGTGTTAAGCTTTATTGCAAACATAGAAAACTTGTCAAACTACTTATTTATATGAAAGATATTTTAAACAGATTGTAATATCAAGAGTCATTTATGGAAAATATTCAAACCCACTTAATAATTAACCCTAGAATTCTATATTATACCCTAGAATCGTAACGAACTCACCCCAACTCACCCGCGACGTCATAGTTGAAAACAGAAATACATAGAAATTAACTGTATAAATAAAAGATTGTTTCTAAATTGAAATAAGATTACAATTTTATGTAGTATACCAGTATAAACTCTAAATTATATAAATTTGCGTTTGTTTTAATTCATACATTATTATACTTATTTTTAATAATAAAATAATTACTATTTGGATATTATAATTTTCGGAATATTAGTCCAAACTAATAAATCTAAATTAGTTTACTTAATATTATATTAAGTCATGTTTAATATTACAGCTTCTATTTAAAAATAATATGTATTTCTCATATTGGCAAATGTGCTTTTAATATAAATGCATGATTATATTTTAAAATGAATCTAATCTATTATGTTAGATAGAAAATAGAAATAAAAATATTTTATGACAAATAGTTAGAAATATTATCGAATTAAATAAATGTTAATATATTAATGTTTATGTTATTAGTATACAATGTAATAAATGTTATCGAATATAATAGTCGAATATATTAAAGTCGAATATAGTAAGGGCGAATATAATGAAGTCGTATATGGCAAAGTCAAATATAGTAAAGTCGAATATTGTAACATGTTCGACTTTATTATATTCGACTTAATTATATTTTATATAACCAACATAACTATAAAAATCAATACAAATTTATACCGGAATTTTTGATGGGAAGTCGTGTCGAACCATAGAAAAGCATCCGATTCACAGCCTTATTCATTACTAAAATAATTTAAAATTGAACAACGACAAATTATATATATATTATTATATATTTTAAATTTGATATAATTAAATAAATTATAAAGTATATGGCCGAGTTGCCATAGGAATTTTCCCCACGTGGCAATTTTGATTTATCATGCTTATTGAATAGAGAACATCAAGACAAACAAGATTTGTATGAGTGAAAAGTTTGCAGAGCAAATAGTTTATCCGCTAGAGGGCTCCAAAGTATGGAATTTGAAAGTCGTAATATATGACATATATACATCAAATCCTAATAAATCGACCATGCTGATTACGATTATGATATTAGATTTGAGGTATTTTATCAACCATAAAAGTTGCATTTTATAAAGTATATAAATTTACTATAATTATGTTATAACTTGAAAGCTATTAAAGATACGGCATTTTAACTTTTACCATTTGACTCAGGATGCTTTTTCCAGTTGGAAAACATGTATAATTTTAATATATAATTTTTGACTATATAATTTGAATTTTATGGCGTTATTTTTGGTCAAAAATTAAAAATTAAAATTATACATGTTTTCCAACTGGAAAAAGCATCTAGAGTCAAATGGTAAAAGTTAAAATGCCGTATCTTTATTGGTTTTCAAGTTAGAGCGCAATTATAGTGGATTTTTGTATATTATTAAGTGCAACTTTTTTGTTCGATAAGATACTTCAAATTTGATATTATATTCGTTAACAGCATGGTCGAATTAGTAGGATTTGATGTATATAAGTCATATACAGCGACTTTAAAATTTCATACTTTGGAGCCCTCTAGCGGGTAAACTATTTCCCCTGCAAACTTTTCACTCATACAAATGTTGTTTGTCTTGATGTTATCTATTCAATAAGCATGATAAATCCAAATTGCCACGTGGGGAAAATTCCTATGGCAACTTGGCCATATACTTATTGTGGTTACTTATAAAAATGCTGAAATACATAAATATATCTAAATTAAAATTTATACTATTTAAAATATTCATATTTAAAATAAGTTTTATTTTACGATTTTGGCAAAACATAGTCGGACCGCTCTTACTCCAATTGTAAAATGCACAAAATGTTGGATTAATTATAAAATATATTTATAATTTTATTTACAGTTTTTTTGGTTAACGCGCGAGACTTTGCCGTTAAAATCGATGAATCACTCGTGGCCGGCTTATTGGGCCGAATAGACCAATCCCGATATATTTTAACAAATAATAAAATGGCCAATAATTTACAAAAAAAATACTAATTTTTTCCAAAACTATAATGATAGTCAAGTTATTTTTAAATATTACTAAGTCTTTATAAGAACTAAATAAAAATCATAATAAATTTTAAATACTAATTAGTTTAATATATAATAACACGTTAATATTAGAATCTAATTTTCAATATTACTAGAATAGCTCTATTCCTTATATAAAGTAAATACTTGTAATATATTAAATATTTATACGTATTTAATATATTTGGATAATACGATTTTTCTACTGTTTATAAAAATTCGGGCCGAGATTTCGGGCTGGGCCTAATAATTTTTTTGTTCGGGCCGCTAGGTGTAAACAACCGGGCCAGGTCGGCCCGATCTGGACTTTTATTATGTAATTAATAAATAAAATATTTAATAATAATATTAAATGTAATAGACGTAAAATGTATAAATATTAAATGATAAAATTACATTAAATTACAATTTAATACGGTATTATAGTTAAAATTGATAAAAATATATTGTACTAAATTCGGATAAAACTGTAAACTTATACAAGAATATGTAGGAAATTATTATAAAAATTATATCGTTATTAATTGGCGCCGACTCACAACGGTAATAACATTATCAAATTGTAAATTAAATCTAAATAATAATATTTTAAATATAAATCCATATAAAAATAGCTTTAAACAATTATTTATTTTTTAATCAACAATCAAATTATTAACTAATTCTAAAGATCTAAAGGTGGGAAAACAGTATTAATTTTAAAATAGTAAAATTTATTAAATTAACAACAATAAACTGCATTGCATAAAAATAGTAATGAAAAATTTATTTTGTGAAAAATATTTTCTAATTATATTTAAGTATTCTACAGGAATTTTTATATCCATATCCTATTTATTTTTAAATAGATTAATAACTGTAATTTATATAATTATTATTGTTATAAGAAATCAACAATGCCAAATTTATTAAGAATGGATTGGAAATCAACGATTATTTTTATAATGTTTACAACTAATTTATTAAAAATATTGTTAATAACATTTATAAAACTTTTATATTTATAAATTTTAACACATTACAACTATAAATTTTATTATAATATTTCAATTAGTTACAGAATTTGTGTCTAATTTAAACATATACTTTGGCAATATTTCAAAACTGCAACTTAGTTCTTAAGTTAATTAAAAATTATTTGTATATTTTTGTTAATAATTTATGAATTTAATTTATTCATTCAAATTTATATGTTCATTAATATAAATTCATTATTTTTATTGATAAGCGTAAATTAATGGTGGGTCAAAGGTGAAATTAAATATTATCTCAATTCTATTACAAGAACGTTCGTGGTATTAAAAATTAGTTATTTTAAAAGAACTAATTTCATGCATCAATTCGTTTAAAATTATTTTTAAAATTTATTATTTTATTAATTGGTAGTAGAGGTCCAAAACGGGCCGGGCCGGATCGGGCCGGGCCGTAAAGAAAAATTGTCAGGCTAAGCCGGATCGGGCCGATGCTGAGAAATATCGGGCCGGGCCGGGCCGGATAGAGTCGGCCCGAAATATTTTAATAAATAATAAAATAGCCAATAACTTATAAAAATTACATATTTTATTTCAAAAATTATAATGATGGTCAAGTTATTTTCAAATACTACTAAATCTTAATAAGAATTAGCTAAAAATCATAATAAATTTTAAATATTTATTAGTTTAATAAATAACACGTTAATATAAAAACCTAATTTTTAAAATAACCAGGGTAACTTTATTCCTTATATAAAGTAAATACTTGTAATCTATTTGTACGGATTTAACATATTTCGTTTAATACAATTTATTGTACTGTTTATAAAATTTTGGGCCGAGATTTCGGGCCGGGCCTAATAATTTCTTGTTCGGGCCAAGCCGGATCGGGCCGCTTGGTCTAAACAACCGGGCCGGGCCGGGCCGCAAAATGTCGGCCCGATTTGGACCTCTAATTGGTAGCCAACCGGTCCCAGAATTAAATTTTTCGATCGTCAAATCTAATTCAAATAATAATAATTTATAAATTAATATAATGTAAAAAATAACTAAAATTTAAAATATTATAAATTCTTTTCGAATATTATTAATTTATTTACAATTATATAAAATTTTAATAATTATTGGATTAGCACCGTATCATTTTTCAATAATTATTTTTTTAAAACTAAATACAAAAATATTTTTATTAAAAATAATTATAATAAAAAATTAATATAAATTTAACCAAACCATCGATAAGTAGCCGACTATAAATATTTATACATAACAACTTTTAGTTTAAAAATTATTTTTATATAAACTTTAGCTTCGAATTCATACTGAAATCAATAAGCATTTACCCGAAACCCTGCCTTTGATACGGCGGTAGAGTTAGAATACACGACACGTTGTATGAGAGAAATGACTGCTTTTCATAAACCATAAAATAAAACAACGAATTTTAGTAAATTTGGGAAAACTGTAGACTTAAGTAAAAATTTATAGAAAAATATAATAAAATTGATCTTCATATTAATTGGTGGCAATTGCATTGGTGGCAATTACATTCATAAAATAAATTGTTTATTTTTTGAGTTAAACTCAAATAATTGCGCGAGTGCTCATTAAATAAAACAATTAAAACATAAAATCGACTTAATTTTGCATTAAATAATACAATTGTTTTTTTTAAATTAAGATACAAAATATTTATGCAAAAAAAATATTAATTAAAGATATATAAAATATTGTAATATATATTCTAGCATAAAATTACAAGTACCAGTATATTTAGTTATCAATAATTAGCACAAAATTTAATATTTACATAATATTAAGAAATTATATTAAACATTTCGTAGAATTATGCATTGAAGTCAATAGTCATTTTAACAACAATATTAAAGAAACTGTAAAATTGATCATAAGTATATTTAGAAATATCTTTTAATATATTTATTTGAAATTTTGGCTGTATTTTATAAAATAATTTTTGTAATTTATATCTTTATTATATGCATTATAAATATGTTTAACAATTTTGTAGTGGTTTAAAATTATAATATGGAGAAACTGTCAAATAACGAACAGTGATTTTGGATAGTTTTCGGAAAATTTATCCAATTACTCCGGTATTAGCTGAATACATTTGATAGATTTAAATAGAGCTGACCAAAAAGATCTCAGTTCTTAGAACCTGGACCCGGACCTGAGGTCTTTGAGGTCCAGGTTCAGGTCCAGGTCCTCAAAGACTTGAGAGGTCCAGGCTTAGGTCTTAACCAAGAGGTCCAGGTCCAGACTCAGGTCTTATAGACTTAGGACCTCAAGTCTTTTGGGACATCAATATATAACATTAATTATTAAAAAGTTGATATTCTGTAATAAAATATTAATGTTAGAAAAATCAAAACAATAGAAATGCATATAATAAAACTAAAAATTTTCCATTTTCCATTAAAGAAAGAATTGAATATCAAAACAAATAAAATAATAATGTAAAAATTGACACTTAATAGTTTTATTTATAACATTGCATATAAAATGTTGCGCAAGAGGTCCAGGTCCAGGTCTTATACCAGAGGTCCAGACTCAGGTCTAGATCCTAGGATATCTCAGAGGTCTAGGTCCAGATCTTAAACAAGAGGTCAAGGTCCGGACTCAGGTCTTGGGTAAAGACTATTAGGACCTGGACCTACTCAGCTCTTAATTTAAACAATGTAAATTTTAAAAAATCATAAATCTGCGAAACCCTTTTATATTAATTATAGCAATTAATTAATTTACAAACAAGTTAATTTTAACATTCAATTATTATATTAACTTGTTAAAACATAAATTACAATTTACAATTATTATGTATTAAATTAAAATTTTCATAAACACATTTCAATGTAAATGTCTAATTTAGTTAAAATTTTGCATTTAACAAAAACAAATATTTTTTATTAAACTATACATGGTTGGTTATTATATTTGGTTGTTTATACGGTTGTAGTTTTAAATAATATAGCAAAAAATAATTATTTAGTTAAATTTTAAAAACTGTAAAATTAAACATAAATTTTTAATTATATAATTAAAATATGCACTTTTTTTAATATAGCAGCGCTAGAATTTACTCATACTCTGTTTTATTATATTATAACTTTAGATACTTGAAAGAATCAAGCAAAATATAATTTTCTTAAATAATGTTTTTATGAATTAATTTATAAATTGATGTTATATTAAACAATAAAATTTGTCAATTGTAAATAATTTGATTTTAACGCGATACTGTATACCAGTAATAAATTACATCAGACGAATGCTACAGCATCATAAAGTTTACATGTAACATTAGTACACACGATAATAATAAAACTGTAATCTAGTGCGTAGTTAAAATAAAAACTAATCCAATAATTGTTTTGTTTATAAATTTGGCTCCAAAAAAATCATCGTTTATAATGTGCATTTTTAAAACTTTTATATATTTATTATAATTAATAAATTAATTTGTTTATATTTTATTTATTCAAAATTAATTCTGTTAAAATTTATACAATAATAAATATTTATATATGAAAGGTTAGTACATTAATTAAAGTATTTGTATATAAAATTTGAATTTAATTATAAACTAATACAGCACTGGAATAAAAATAAGCATGCATTAAATTATCATTGAATTCGGCTATCATTGAATTTGGTTAAAACTGATAAAATTGTGCATGGTTTAAATACTAAAACTAATGGTTGGTGGAAAACTAATTCAATAATTGTCTTATTTAGAACTTTTGAACCCAGAGCACTACTCCATAAAATTTAGATAATTGATTTTATTTATGCATGTATATTGTTTAACTTATTGACAATCGTATATTTTATTTTTACAAATAAATCTTGTTAAAGAATATACGTAATCGTTGTTTATGTGTTTACAAACCGGGCAGACAGTGCAGGAGCTGTAGGCCAAACCGGATGTGCGACTCGAGTGCGCCGTCATATGTGCCGTCGATTACACTCTCAAACAGATTAACCGGAAGCGTAAACTGAGTTTCGGTTATCCGGTAGCTGTCAACTCGACTACCGGTGCAGTCGACCGACTCGTTCTGCTCGTCATCCAAACCCTGTCCACTGTCCGCACCGAACAATTCACAAAAAAAAATCCGAATCCAAAAACTGAGTCAACACTTCCTGCCGTTCCTCTTTATATTTATAAATTTTAACACATCATAACTTTAAATTTTATTATAATACTTCAATTTGTTACAGAATAGTGTTTAATTTAAACATGATTTATTTCGGTACATATACTTTGGCAATATTTCAAAACTGCAACTTAGTTCTTAAGTTAATTAAAAATTATTTGTACATGTTTGTTAAGAATTTACTAACCACAGTCTAACAAATTTTATTTTGTTGTTCAAATTTATATTAATTTGTTGATTTCTATTTATAAGCATAAATTAATGGTGGGTCAAAGGTAAAATTAAATTAATGTTATCTCTATTACACATCTACTATTAATAACGTTCAATAAAGTATGTGGAATGTAACCGCTGATTACGGCCACGCGTTATCACTTTTTAATCACCAATAGCTTTAATTCTATACCAAATTTAACCAGATTTTCGGCCAACACTATTCAGCGTAAAACGAGTAAATATTTTGTTTTTGAAATTTATTGTAAATTATAATTATTGCCAAACTGTAAATTATATTATAAAATATTTAATACTTATTCAGCTATTCTCAATTTATCTAATTTAAATATGCTAATTTTAATTTCATTCAGAATGGCTACTAAATTTTTATTAGTCTAATCTTTGGGTTTACAATAATGTTATAAATGTTATTATTACTTTCATTAATTTATTATTATTATTAATTGGTATCAATTATATTTTTTTGTAAAGTAATTTGTAAATATTTTTATATTTAATAATTATAATTCTGTAAATTTTTACAATGCATTAAACTGTAAAATTAAACACAAATCTCTATTTAATTAATGAAATATATAAATATTTACGTAAATGGTTCCAGCTAGTTGCAAATTTGAAATATAATATATTGTCGAATAATAAATCAAGAGTTGTGTATAAGTATTGAATATGTTTTGTAATTAAAATTTTAACTATCTTACGATAACTATAAATATCGTACTACTCGAGTCAGCGTCTAAACTATTTTGTACAAGGTGAATTACAAGCGAGAATGAAACTGTAAAACAAAATTTCAATTTTGCAAAATAATTGTATTGTATGTATAGTATTTGTTAATTTTATAAAATTATTAATTAAATATGAGTTTTTAATAAATTTACAAAATTTTAATAAATAAAAAAAATTAGTTTGGATTTTATTTTTTCCAATTAATAAATTATTTAGAAACTATGTTAGTAGAATTGCTATTTTAGCTAAAATTATAGTTTTTCAAATGTTTAATTTGTTAACAATCTCCGTTTATCATTATTTAACAAAAAAATTATTAAATGCAGATTTTATATAATTTGAATGATTATAATTATACAAAATAAATAAAACAAATTGAATAAAATTTCAAATATGTTATGTTTAATTGAAAATTTAATAACACACACAATATTTATAAAAATAAATAAAACTAGCAACAAATAAAGAAACTCAAATATTAAAAAAAACTAATATAATACATATAATTAATTAAACTATTTTTGCAATTTGTTATTTTGAAAGAACTGTAATTTTATGCATAAATTTTTTTAAAATTATTTTTTCAATTTATTATTTAATTAATTGGTATCACAACTACCCCGGTATTACATTTTTAATTTTTCAAATATAATTCAAACAATGATAATTTATAAATTAATATAATGTAAAAATAACTAAATTTTCAAATATTCTAAAATTTTTTTCGAATATTATTAATTTATTTACAACTATATAAAACACTATTAATTAAATACAAAAATATCATAATAAATAATAATTCTTGGATTAGCACCGTATCATTTCTCAATAATTATTTTTGATAAACTGAATACAAAAATATTATTATTAAAAAATTTATATAAAATATACTAAATAAATTTTAAACAAACCATCGACAAGGAACTGACTATAAATATTTATATATCACAATTTTTAGTTAAAAAATTATTTTTAAAACAATTCAAATGCATACTGAAGTCGATGAGCATTCGGCCGAAACCCTGCCTTTGATACGGCGGTAGAGTTTGAATACACGACACGTTGTATGAGAGGAATGACTGCTTTGACTAAACTGTAAAACCAAGCAAAAAAATTTTAGTCAATTTGAAACAACTGTAAACTTAAGCATAAATTTATTCAAAATTTAGTAAAATAATTCTTGTTAAGTATTGGGTTTCACACAAGACCAGAAAATTTTTGACAAAACTGAATAAAACTTTTTAAATTACTCAAGAAATAAATTGAATGTCAAATGATATGTAAAATATGTAAATTTCACTTTATAAATTTGTAATATTAACACTAACATTTTTACATTGTGACAAAATTTATATTTGCTGAAATGCTTAAGACCTGGACCTAGACCTCTTAGATATGCTAGGACCTGGATTTTAGTATGGACCTCAGGTATAAGACCCGGACCTGAACCTGGACCTTTTATGCAATATCTTATATGTGTGATTTTAAATAACACTATTAAGGGTCAATTTTAATATCTTTATTTCTATTTTATTTTGATGATTCCTGATATTCAATCCTATTTGTAATGGAAAATGACTCATTTTCAGTTTTATTACATGCATTTCTAACGTATTCATTTTTGTAACATTTATACAAAATAGGTCTTAATATTACAAAACATCTAATATTCAGTAACTAATGTTATATATTGAGGTCCCAAATGGCCTGAGGTCTTAAGTCTTTAAGACCTGAGTCCGGACCTGGAGCTCTTGGTGAAGACCTAAGCCTGGACCTCTCGAGTCATTGCGGACCTGGACCTGAACCTGGACCTCAAAAAACCTTAGGTCCGGTTCCAGGTTCTAAGAACTGAGGTTTTTATGCTCAACTCTAGCACTAACATGTATCAGCGAATCATTCGACAAACGGATTAAAAACGGACAGCGCGCAGAAAAATGTCATTAGGTTAGTTTTAAACATTGTGTAAGTAGAATTATATTTATATTACTTTTTTCACCAATTATCATATGAAATTTTTATTTAAATGATTTCAAGGTTGTAGTTTAAATAATATTAAACAATAATTCTATAAAATAAAAGTATTACAAACTGTAATATTTAGCGTAAATTTTTTTATTAAAAATTAAAATATATATTTATATAATAATGGAATATAAGTGCTCAAATCTTATTAATTAAATTATTTTTGCAATATAATACAATATTGATGAATCTTTCGTTTCCAACTTTCGCGATCCAAATTCCATTCGCAGTTTTATATTATATAACATAACTGTAAACTATATTCTAACTCATAATTATAATAATCATTTAAATTCGATGATAGATAAAAATTTAAACAATTATTTTGGAAATAATCTATTTAAATACATAAATTATTCCATTATGGTATTTAAAAATAATATTAAAATATTACTTTATATTTCAAATAAAATTATTTAAAAATTACCTTATACTCTATTAAATTAATTATTAATTATTTGATAAAATCCATGTAACTGTAAATTACATATTAACTTAAAATTATAACCTGCATTTTACATGTAATTATAATGATTGGAATATGGCATTTATCGTATATACATTTATTATTAATTTTTCTTAATTTCTACTTATTTTTTCCGTGAAAACTGTACCATGAATTTTATTAGCAGAAATACAAAAATATATAATACATATTATTTGAATAATATAATATTTGTATTTTATTGTTATCTTGATTAATATAAAAATAACTTATTTAATCTAATATTTATTTACGTTATAACACATAAATTCAAATCAAATCTTTATTGGCATCTCTATCAACAAAATGCTGATATAAGGTGTTGGTAATAAGTGGAATATTTATAATTTCTTATAAAACACATATGATTTTATAAAGATATCAATATTGTTTTTAGTAGAGTTGAGCAAAAAGGTTTTAAGAACCGGACCCGGACCTGAATTCTTTAAAGGTCCGGGTCCTGGTCTTCAGTTTTAGTAGAGGTCCGGGTCCTCAATGTTGAGGTCCGGGTCCGGTCCGAGTCTTTGGGTCTTGGGACCTTGGACCTCATTAGGACATGACGAACCTAGCAATAGCTATAAAATTACATAAATTTATTATTTTTATAATACTCTATATATTAACCAATAGTTTACACAAGTTGACTCATATTGTCATTACTAGTGTTATTTAATACATAAAATTAACGATATGTAATCTAACACTTTATATGTGCTTAAAATCATATAAAATATTATGCAAAAGATCCCAGGTCCGGGTCCGAGTCCTTATATAAAAGACCGGGTCAGGGTCCCGGTCCTCAAAGTTCTCACAGGTCCGTAGAACAGTGTCAAATTATAACATAATATTGTTGATTAATCAAATAATTTTGTTGAATTGATTTTTATAATTCATTGCTGATATATTCTTCGTTACCGATCTGACCATTTTGTTTAAACTTATGATTTTTAATTTTATTGTAAGACTATTATGTTTAATTATACAATTTTTATTGTAATTTAGAGTCTGATTTTAAAAATCTTGATTGCCGTAGTGAACATCTGTAGATTTCAAACCTTTACTTTAGTATGTAAAATTATATTTGCATTGAAATGAAAAGATAAGTAATTTTATTTATATAACATAAATTTATTGTGCATTTTATAAAAAGGTAAGTTTAAATTAAAAACATATTTTAAAATTAATTTACTTGCAAAATTATATATTTTGCATTATAAAAGGGGAGGTCACGTTAAGGCTTTGACCAAATTAGCCATGCTAGTTAGATTCTAGACCGAATTTAGCACAATATATAGTTTTTAAAATTTTTTTAACTTGTATAGTTTTCGAGTCATGATTTTTCAAAAAATCCACTATAATGTTAAGGTATTGGCGAATTTTCAACTTAAATCTATCAGTTCACCTTGTGCCCCACTCCAAACACGATGAAATTTTTTTTTGCAAGTACATTTTAATGTAAAGATGTTATTTGGATAGGTTTGGCAATAGCGCGTGAGGTATTTTAAAATTTTTTAATTAATTTCTATGAATGAGATATGCCAAATATCTACACACTGCAAGTATATCAACCAGTTGCCATAGGAATTTGGCACACTTTGCATCAGTGAGTTATCATGTTTATTGAATAGAGAATATTAAGATAAACAACATTTGTATGAGTAAAAAGTTTGTCAGGCAAATAGTTTACCCACTAGAGTGTTCTAAAGTATGAAATTTTATAGTTGTAATATATGACATGTTTACATGAAACCCTACTAAATCAATTATAATTATTACGATTAGGGTGTTAAATTTGAGATATCATCAATTTTAAAATTCCATACCAAGGCGATTTTGATTACGTTTAATATTAACAAAGTTATGTGAGTTTTACATTTTTGATTTTATAATAAGACTAAATATAAAGTTGGTAATTTTAAATATTTTTCAAGTTATAACAATAGAAATAAATAAATCAAAAACTATAGATTAAATTAATATAATATTAAATGATAAACTCTTATTAATTTAAATATTTAATGTAAAAAACAAGTCACTTAATATTTTTTCCATTATATCCTATGGGAAAATTTATATAAGATAAAATTTGCTATTGTTTACGTAATCAAAATCGCCTTGGTGAAAAAGTTTTCTGCAAAATTCTAAACAAAGTAAACAAAAAATTTTTGAAATCGATTCAGCGGTTCCCGAGATATTCATCGAAATATCGAACTTTCAGTTTTGCTCCATGCTGTATAAACTTAACTTATAACAATTATTTGGGTTTTCTAAACATAATTAAATTAAAACATGTTTATTTAAACACATATATGATTAAAAATAAATTATACAAAAAAGGGTTGATAAATATAAAAATACACATAATTATAAGTATTTTGTTTTTTATGTATTTACTATTCCATGGAATGACACAAATTCCATTAAATAGAACTTGCTGTTGTTGAGTTATGTGATGTTTACTCAATGAGATCTTGGGTCACAAGCATAGGATATAAGTGAAACTTTAGGCCACACCTTTTCTTAGGTGATTCTACATTAAAAGTTTTAGTTCACATTAGCCTTAGAAAATGTGTGGCTTAAAGTTTCACTTATATAGTATGGTCAGAAGCCCCGAGTATGATGCAAACATTATCCTATAAAAGCAAAAAAAGAGGTTTGTTACAATACCTGTAGGAGTGGTTTATAAATGGACATTTTTATATTAGCACTTTCACGACCGACTGCGCGCTCTCATCGCACTTTGCATTCAGATTGAGACTCATTGGCTAATAAAGTCGCAAACGGGTGATATTGGTCGCCGTCGGCCGAGCACTCTTGCGCCGAGAGCTCCAAATCCCGACCCGATTCTCCCGAACCAAACATTTAAAATGCAAATTTGATTTGCCGTCGAGGTTCGATAAATTAGCTCGACATTAATTCAACATATTTTACAATATTCTCAAAATTAACTTTATTATAATTTTAAAATTATTTTAATATTTTTAAATATATGTCTGGTTTTATTGATACAGTATTATAGGCTTTTAATACAATAATATTGTTAGAATACAAAAATGTTTTATAATGCAAAAATTAAAACAAACTGTAAAATTAAACGCAAATCTGATTGGTATTTATGAAATATGTTGATATTTGTACAAATGGTAGAGAACTACTAATACATAATTTTATAAATGAAAATTATTATTTTAACACGCATATTTCGGTTATATAGCAATGTAAAAAACCTGTTAAATAACAAGTCTAGAGTTGGCAATAGAAATTTATTTATAATGTATATTTCAATAAATTTATTTATTAATGCAAAATAAATAACAAATAATTGATAATAAAATGAAAAACGAGTATAAAGAGTTTTACTAATACAAATTAAATAAGTTTATTTATTAAAATTCATTCGCAAATTTAATGCAGTTTGAAATAAAAGTAAATAAATATTATTCGATTTTGACTCAAATTTTAATACTGTATTAATTAATGTTTTTTTGCTAATAAACTTTAATAAAAAGCTCTCGGCTGCATTCTTTGAGACGACTGTTTCCAACTAATAAATCTAAATAAATTTACTTAATATTATATTAATTCATGTTTAATAATACAGCTTGTATTCGAAAATTATATTAATTTTTCTTATTAACCACTGTGCTTTTAATATAAATGTACAGTATTTCTATTTATATATTTTGAAATGCATCTAATCTACTATGTTACATAGAATATAGAAATAAAAATATTTTATAAAAAATAATGAGAAATAATATCGAATTAAATAAATTAATTTTTTTTGCCGGTGCGTCGATCGACTCGTTCTGATTGTTATCCAAATCCTGTTCGCTATCGGCACCGAAAAGTTGGCCATAAAAATCCGAACCTAAATACTAAGCATAACCTGCCGTTCCTCTACCGTTTCGCCCTACAATATGTTCCAACGAATTGATTTTTTATTTAATAACGTATTCACAAAATTAGATCATTTTGTTAATTATAAAATTAGTTCTAATAATCGACTTTAATATTAGTTGTCACAGATTACTTATTTCTACTCTACAGAAACATTGATATCAATATTATCAGGTAGTTTCGGAAAAAGTATTCATATGTTATTTGCACATTTTTTTCTAAACAATTTAACTCGACAATGTATCTAATTATGATTGTATAAAATAATTTCATTTGTTTTAAATAAATTATTATATTAATTCATTACTAAAATTATTTAAAATTGAACAATGACAATAAATATTATTTTATATTTTAAATTTGATATAATTAAATAAATTATAAAATTATTTTAGTTACTTATAAAAAACTGATATACATAAATAGATATAATTTTAAATTTATACAATTTAAAAAATTGATATTTAAAATAGGTTTTATTTTACGATTTAGACAAAAAATTGTCGGATCGTTTTGACTCCAATTTTAATATGCACAAATTGTTGGATTAATTATAAAATATATTTATAGTTATATTTACAGTTTTTTTGGTCAATGCTTGAAACTTTGCCGTTAGAATCGATAAATCACTTGTCGCCGGCCATCGGCGCCTAAATCTCGTGCCTATTCTCAGCACTCGGCGCTCATTTACCCGTCACCAGTAGATTAAAGTCGACTAGCATTCGGCTAGAATAATAAACTGTAAAATTCAACGTAAATTTATTTGAAATTAATTAAAAATTCGAATATTTATAATAATGGCGCAAAGACACGTATGTTTTGCTTAAATCGTAACGTAAATAATATTTTAATAATATTAATAGAGTTGTTAAAAATATAAATTTGTATTGATAGAGTACAAAGTTTAACCATGTAAATTTTGTAGATATATTCATAAATCTATCTATAAATGGTTTTTTTTATATCAGTTAATTAATATTATTTATTTTAAAACTAGACACCCAAATCGGGCCGACTTTTTACGGCCCGGCCCGACCCGACTTTTCAAACCAATTGGTTCGACCCGGCCCGGCCCGAATCATAACATTTCGTTTAAATTTAATATAAATTTTTATTATAAAATGTAGATGAGTGTAAGTGCCACATTGTATTTATTTGTAACCTAGTTTGAAATTGCAAAAATTAACATTAGTATTAATGATATTCTAAAATATATTTTTGCAAAAATATTATGTTTGCTAAAATTATTAGATATGAACGGGCCGAGAAAAAAATTGTCGGGCCAAGCCGGATTGGGCCGATGCTGAGAAATATCGGGCCGGGACGGGCCGAATAAAGTCGGCTCCAAATCATTTTAGCATAAACATAGTGCAAATAAAGAAAATATAAAAATACTTGATACTTTTCAAATGGCGATAATATTTATGTTACATAGACTTTTTATGCAAAAACACATTTTGAATATTTATTTACTACAAATTTTAATTTTAAAGCTAATATTTTAATAATATTTTTGCTAATAATTAATAACTTTAAACATTTTAGTAGTAAAAATTGGTAAATGTTAACATTTCCATTAATCAAATCATACTTTTAATTATATTCTCAAAATTAATTTAGTTACCATTAAAAAAGTATGATGTATTTTTAAATTTCCTTTATACCAGTGAGGCGGTGGTCGGTCCTGAATCATTCGAATTAAAAATCACCGAAATTGAAATCACTGAATATTTCACTTCGAAAAATAAATTTCACTTATGCGAAAGCAGCGCCATCTATCGAGTTTGTTAAATTTTTGTAAAATTATTTGTTTTTCATTTATCTAAGAGTATAAATAAGTGCTTTAAATATTCAAAATTGCTTAACTTAAAAATAATCTTTAATAAAAAGCAAATAAATTCTATAATAAATATGAATATAATGCTAATATAATATAAATATTTATATAAAATGTATTTGTAAAAATTTTAATAAGATATTACGTCATTATATAAAATGAAAGTTTCAATTTTTCAGTGAAACTTTCAGTGAAACTTTCACTCAAAAATAAATTTCACTGAAATTTACAACCCTATTTAATACATAAAATTAATGATATGTAATTTAACACTTTTTATTTGCTTAAAAATTATATAAAATATTATGCATAAGGTCCCAGGTTCGGGTCCGAGTCCTTATACAGAGGTCCGGGTCCGGGTCCCGGTCCTCAAACATCTCACAGGTCCGGGTCCGGGTCCTCAATGAAGAGGTCCAGGTCCGGTCCGGGTCTTTGGTAAAGACCTCAAAGAC
>JAQIXC010000460.1:0-26239 GCA_034697605.1 Metabelba pulverosa | reverse complement strand
TTTATACCTGAGTAGGCTTATTTTATACTTAAAACATTTTTAATTTACTTTGAAAATGTTTGAGTAATTATTCAACTTTATATTTATTTGATTCAATGTGACTTATCACTTTTAACTATAATCTTTAATATTACTAAAAATTAAAATGTTATAAACTACTATAATAGTGCAAATTATAGTTTAAAATCACAAGTCACATTGAATCAAATAAATATATAGTTGAATAATTACTCAAACATTTTCAAAATAAATTAAAAATGTTTTAAGTATAAAATGAGCCTACTCAGGTATAAAGTTAGGAATAATAATAATAATAACAAATATTTCCAAAGCCCGAATCGCTTACTTCTTGCTCATAACTTTTTATTTTATGTTTAAGCAATATAAATCTTAGCAATATAATTATTTTAAATTATAAGAAAGTGAGTTTGATATTAAATTATAAAAGCCCATTTGATTTTGATTTTTCTAATTATCAATAATAAAAGTGCGATGATTATTAATACTGAGAATGTCAAATTATACAATAACAAAAATACAATGCTATAAAAAGTATAAAATTGCCAAAATTTGCTCTCAAAACTGTTGCGTTATTTATTGCATTAGAAAAATAAATACAGGTATATTAAAGGTATTAATAATAACTCAATAGTAGAAATATGGGTAAAATACTCAAATTGGACTATTAATTGTTCATGGTGTAGTCTAAACTGTACAATGTATTACGAGTGTTAAAAATGAATATACAGTCAAAAACTAGACATCAGGCAGCACTAGCCTCTAGTAAACTATGATTTAGTATTATATGTATTCTCAATGTTGTTCATTAATATATACAGTAATTCTTGACTAATATTTTTGATAATAATGATAATAATAATAATAATAATAATAATAATAATTATTATTATTATTATTATTATATTGTAATTTATATTTATTTCAAATTAACATAATTAAAATAGATACTTGCTAAATAAACTAACAATAAAATTATCTAAAAAATTATAAATTTAAATAACAATCCAAGTAAAAATTTATAATATTTCTGTAAATATAAATATTTAAACAATATTTTTAAGCAAAGCATAAAATAATAGCTTGAATAAACGAGTATTAAAATAGTATTAATACTGTATTAGAATTATAAAACAACGCCCCCACTAAGTTCATAACATCGAGGTTCTATACGGTGGTGGGGGAGTGCCAAGATTATTGTACCCCGGTGGTGGTATCGCATTTGTGTGCAATGCATAATTTAACTTATGTTTATTATCCATCGCATTTTGCGCATTAATTTCATTACACGCCGAGTGCTGGCTTCGCGCCGGATTATCGTCGAGATTGGCGCGTTGTGTCATGTTTGATTTTCGACATCGATTTTCGACAATGGTAACAGCAGCATACGCAAATTAAAATAAATATAATTAAACAAACAATTGGAACTGCGATCGCCATTACTGGACACCAATAACCACATATAACAGCCATTGGATAATCATTTTCGACGCATTTATAGCCATTGCTTATATCTTGATAATAACCATGATTGAAATAACAAATACAATACCGATGATTGTTGAATTGTTCACTTTCCTCATTAGTCGTGCAGTTATAACGCAAACATGCAAAAATATCTTAGTCATATTTATAATTTGGCGCGCATGTACAAATTTCATCTTGGCAAATCATACTCTCTGTGGTATGCGCGCAGTTCGAGTTATATGTACAATTTTGACCATGCATAAATTTGATCTTATTACATTGCTCCTTGTTTATCTGGTCGACGGTAAAACCATTGTTGCACGTGCAAAGGGCTTGTTTATTACAACACATGTTTCTATCAAAATTGTTACAATCCTCATCGTCGCGACAATTCACCTTTTCACATTTGCCAGTCATATTATTAATGACATAGTTTGGCTCACACTTAAAATATTCGCTCAAACAAAACTCATGAATTAAGCAATCATCATTTTTTTACATTTGCTCTGGATTACTGATTTTACGCACTTATATCCATTTAATTCATCATGCTCATATTTATCATCGCACACAGTTTTTTTTGTTTGGTTGAATTAACTAATTGTATATAAATACATAGTAAAATTATTACTGCATTTAATTTAATCCGCATTATTTAACTTGATCTAATATTTTGTGCATATATAACTAACGTTAATAGTTGTTTTGTATTTAGTTATATATTTTCTCTAATGATACTAATCATAATGAGCATAATAAATTAATGATAATTAATATTTATTTATAAAAACAAAAGAACTTATTATATTCTATGTGTTACATATTTTTTAAGTTCTAACTTTTATTAAATAACATTAATAAAAATGTATTTGATAAATGCTATTATAAACTTTAATATACTATACAGATATTTTATTAAAAATTAATCTATTTCTTAATCCTATCTGATATAAATACTTGCGCGATAATGCAATAAAAATGTTGTAATATATGAAAAAGTACTTACAAGTACTTTGCAATTTAAAATATTACAAAAACTGCATGAAACTGTCCAACACTCATACTACTACAGCAGATAAGATATTGAATAGTATAAAAGAACTTATATCATAGTTGGGTGGGCCAGTAATGAAGACATATGTATCTTTTCTTTAACAAAGGCAATGGTATTAAAAATCAAGTTAATTTCAATTTATAATTGTATTCTGCAATTGTTTTTGATTAAGCTAACATTAATTAGACTACAACAATATACAAAACACGAGACATAATAACTGGTACATATAAGATTAACATTCTATTAGTGCAATACTATTAGATCGCTGATATAAAAATAAAATTATATCTATTAATATTTTTAAAAAATATATGTTAAATATAAAAGTCTAATTTGCTTATTTTATAACATTTCATTATATTAGCATAGTTATTGACTATTTATTTTATGTAACTTATTTAACAAATATATTACATTGTTTTATCAAACAGTTAGTGAAGGTCATGGTGAAAGTAATTTTGTACTTTGTATTTCAAACCAATATTGCTAGACTTTGAAATTAATATGAACTATACAAATACAAGACAATTGTGGTTGTTAATTTTGATTAACCAAATATCGCATTGATTAAAGAATCGAACGTAAGATAAATTACACGTTACCAATAGCTACAAACAAAATGTACATATTAATTT
Source organism: Metabelba pulverosa (assembly GCA_034697605.1). Lineage (NCBI taxonomy): Eukaryota > Metazoa > Arthropoda > Arachnida > Sarcoptiformes > Damaeidae > Metabelba > Metabelba pulverosa. The sequence goes on along the minus strand of JAQIXC010000460.1, from coordinate 23,062 downwards.
AACAATTATTTGTTTTTGTGTTTTTATTTACTTATTAATTTGTAAAAAACTAGATTTATAAAATATGAAAAAAAGACTATCATATTCCTGTAAGTAAATTTATTTTAAACGTGTTATTTTATTTTTGTATTTTATTTATTTATACAATATACATAATTGAGAAATAAATACTTTATTAAATAAAATAAATATTTTTAAAAATTATAAAATAAATAATCCAATTAATTACAATGCAAATTAACAAGTCTGTCCAACAATGTTTATTAATATACTGCACAGTATATAAACGTATAAATTTATAAATCACTGTTTATATTAGTTGCTATTATTTAATTTGCCCGAATTTTTACCATGCGCTATTAGTTTAAGTATAAACAAAATATTATCAAATAATAATAATCTAGTTACTTTGGGAGACGCTCCAACAAAATTTTATTTATGTGAAACTTCATAGTGAATTATTAATATACTGTACAGTGTATTTTAATATTATTATAACCATATTGATCTAGACAAAATACATCTGTCAATACTAATGCAAGTAATCGCGCACTCGGCGAGCTTCGAGTGTCCGCCGCCACAGCAACTAAACGCATGCATTTGTAACAAAGACAAACGTAGTCTAAATTGTAGCATGAGCGAATTGCCCGAACTGCGCGACATACACTTCGATAGCGTCTACTTATACGCTTTCAACGCGTCGATACTGCACTACAACAACGTGACGGGCGATGAGCTCACGATCGACGACTCGTACGGCGAGAGCGGACACATCGACGTAATGGCGCCGATACTCCGCTGGCGGTTCCAGCGCCTGACCCTCATATGCAACCGATCGTCAATAATTCAGCAAATATTCCAGCCCCAACCCTACTGGACGAACCTTGTCGAAATTAACGTGATCAATTATATCTACACGTTAATTGTGCAGGATTTCAACTGCTTTCACCATGTTGAAGTGATACGACTCGCAAAGTCGGCGCCGATTCATCAGATCGGCGTCAAGCTATTCGACCGACTCGAGCGGCTCCGGGCGGTCACTATCGCCGGTCAAAGCGTCGAAAGTCTCGCTCACAATAGTCTAGTATTTTCGTCGAAAAACGACATTAATGTTGATTTAAGCGGCAATTATATCAAGAGTATCGATTTACCTATGTGCAACCCTAAAAACTACCCGGGTAAATTGCATCTGAATTTATCGAAGAATCTAATCGTCACGTTTAGCCAGGATAATTTCGAAGTCTATTCGCAAAACACGTCGAACGTTACGATTGATTTGACGGGTAATCCGATTGTCTGTGAGTTGGAAGACATCGAATGGGTGTTCGACAGCGCTATTCAGCAGTCGATTAGAGAACACATAATTGGCGTTAATTGCGTTAATAAAGGCAATCGAAATCTCTTTGATATGACATTACATGACTTCGACGAATATACTCCTTGGCCTACCGGTTCAACCGCCATATCAACTACCGTAACCACTACGGCGCCCACGGCTACTGTGTCCACTGTTACTGTGCCCACGGCTACTGTGCCTACAGCTACTGCGCCTACAGCTACTATGTCATCCAAAATTAGTACCACGACAGCTACCACAATACATTTGCAATCAAGTACAATTGAACAAGCTACATCAATAACAACACGATTGACAGATAATATTACATCAACTATATCTTACAAACCAACTCTTCCACTACCAGAAGGGCCGGATGCGTGGATCTATGCAACCGTAATAATAGCAATTGTTATTATCCTGCTTATTTTTGCCATGTTGCTATCGCGAAGATTTATCCATGCTCATGTGCTCAATCGAATTAAATGCTGTGCGCCTTCTACTGGAATGGCATCAGTAGATAAAATCGACGCTAACTTAAGCGGAGAAACAGCGCCCGATGTAGTCGACTGCGCGCGACGGCCAGAAATTAGCCGCGAGTTTCGGCGCTTGAATTGCGAGTACAAAATCATCGCTCAGATCGGCGCCGGCGGCTTCGGCACCGTCTATAAAGTGGAACGCAATCGGAAACATTTCGCTATTAAAGTCATGTCGAATAATGGCATGTACATTTGCTTATACAATTTAATGTATATTGTGCAACTTAGAGTTAAGCACTAAAAAATAGATTAGTTATTTTAAACAGGTCCAGGTCTCGATTTATAGCTTTACTAAAGGTCCTGGTCCTGTTTCTTAACTAGGACGTTCAGGTCCGATCCCGGTCTTTAGTTAGAAACCTTAATCAGCTGGAATTTGCCCATAATCTAGTGCAATTTGTAAACACATACTGTATAATTTTAATAATAACTAGATTGCAATACTGTACAATTACAGATATCAATAAGTACAAAAACCAAAATGAGGTGACAATCTTGGCACAGTTGGATCACTCATATGTCGTTCAATTCGACACGTTCTGGATCGAGGCCGGGCATATTTTTATGCAATTGGAATATTGCCCAGATAATTTAAAAAACTTGCTAAAACTAAAAAGTAGCTTGTTCCATTCGTACAATTCGTTCGCATCAAACGCAGACTCATGCCAATCGGCCATTCGAACACTGCATTTAATTGACTACTTTATCTCTACCGAGATATTCATCGAGATAATTGAGCTTGCTAATTATTTGCATGAGCTAGACCCGCCGATAATTCACCGCGATATTACACCGGCCAACATTTTGATCACGTATAATCAACCGGCAATTCGGTTTCTAAAGTTGTGCGACTTTGGGCTGGCTGTTTACAAACATGCCGGTGCGAATTCGAATGAGTTAGCATGCTACTCGACTGCGGGCACGCGCGGCTATATGGCACCCGAAGTCAATAGCGGCCAGTACGACGAACGGGCCGATGTGTTCAGCATTGGGATGATTGCGCAGGAGTTGTTTCCGTATGAGATAATTTAAACTGTTTAAATTAAGCTGTTTATTTATCTATTTTTAAATTAATTATAGTTGCCAAATTGAACATGGTTCTATATTGCGTTTAAAGTATGAAAATTTAACACTAATAACCGGACGAATGACTTCATATTCATATGAAAACAGGGCTACCAGTGCCAAGGTCTGGCGCTCAATAGAACAGTGGCGCGTTGATACCCAACAATTGGATTTAATTGAGCATGATTATCAAATTATTGATGCAATGGATAATTTTTGTAATATGTTTTTCATGCAATTTTTTAGCGCAAAAATTAATAGGTTACTAAATAAAAGTGTATGTAGTAAATAAATAATATAGTATTAAATTATAACTTTTATAAAGTTTATCAAGTTTATTTTAAAATTTATAACTATAAAATTTGTTGTTGTATTTTTTACACAAGATACTTATACTATATTTAATTATATAGGCAAAAGGTAAAACTTGATAGTTACATTATTTATACATTATTTTTATACCTCACATTTATTTAAGCAATTAATATTTAATTGATTAAAAATAATTAAGGCACAATTTGTTGATAAAATAAATTTACGCAAGTAAGAATAAGAAAAAAATCGAGAGATAGATAAACAAAACTTTTAAAAAAGATCAATTATCCAGATAAAATTAAATTGATACGTGTTACTTTACAATCGTCACCATCGAGTCGGCGGTGGTGCTGGCTCTCGCGCGAATGATCATGACATTTCTGCGGCGAATGTGCCAGATGTAAACGGCGAGAAAGGCGACTGGCACAATTGCCAGCAGCGCCCACAGCCATACTGTTAGCGGCTCACCGATACGCTCGGAGCAAACATGCCTGTCCCATTTGTGCATGTAACCATCCGTACACTTGCAGTAGCCGTACACACATTTTGTGTTATAATCCTGCAGTTAACAAAAAAAAATAGCATGAAACTTTAATCTAACAAAATTACGCGTTTGTTAATATTAATTATATTAATAAGTTATTAATGGTAACATAGTATATTGTTATTTATTTAACACATCAAATAATAATTTAAAATAGTTTAGAATGTTAAACAATGATAACCCTACAATTAAAACAAGAGTGCCATGAAATTTTTATGTTACAAAAATACGTGATAGCTAATTATTAAACATCATGTTAACGCAACACGTAAGAATATAAAATAAGATTAGCATGTATAAAACGAATGATGTCTACCTGCAAGTTATAGTAGCAATCGCTATCCCGTGTGCAGTACGCGTTGTAGCATGTACCATTCGCGTCGCGCTTATAGCCGGAGAAGCAGACGCACACGTCATGCGAGCAGACCTCAAATTCGGCGCATTCGGTGTTCGCCGCGCAAGAGGTGCGGCACTTGAGGCTAAAGTACTCGTTGCCGTAGCCGGGCTTACAAACGCACCGTTCGCTCACGCAGTGCGCGTTCGGGTCCTTTTGCGCGCACATCGAGTCGTTCCGAGCGCAGTCCTGGTGCTCGCACGCCGTTGACTGCCTGTTGAAGTAGTAGTCGGGTCGGCACCGGCACACCTCGTCCGAGCACGTCATGTCCACTTCGCACTGGTTGTTCTCGTAGCAGTAGTAGTTGTGCGTGTCGATTGTAGCTGGGTTATTTGTCGTTGTTGTATCAGTACATATACTTGCTTTTATTAATAAGCTTGCACATGCAATGAAAATGTAGTTGATTCTTAAATACATTGTGAATTTAAACGTGCTTAACTAATAAAATTTTAACTTTGTATAATTTTGCTATGTATATAATTTAACACAGCATTTGATAATGAACTTGATATTAGATTTGCGCATTTCTTAATAAAAATTTAGGATGTCTTTCTATGTGCCGTTTGTAATCTTGCTACTTTATCAGATTTTTCTGCTTGATTGTATTTGAAGTGGATAATTCTGAAAAATAAATAGCATAATGCTGATTTAGTCTTTGTTTATCATTGATAATTTATCATAAATGTCAATAGGATTTTTCAAAATAAAATTATTAAAGCTCAATAATTGCTTTAAGGAGACTATTTTGTGTTTAGTTTCACAGACAATTCTCATTGTATCAATGTTATTTAACCAACGCAAAACTTAACATGGTTAATTAAAGATAACAATTAAATATTAGTTATCAAATACGTAGTTTGCAATCTGTTTGCGTCAATAATATTTTTATCAAAATAAGTTAAAATAAAAATAGCATATTACAATCAAAAAATTAGCTAGATATTATACAAGATAATATTTTGTAATGCTAACAATAACATGTTTTTAAGATGTTTAAGAGATTTTTTTAATCAAATTTTTAGTAAATTATGAATAACAATATCAAAATATATTTATAAAAATAAGGAAAATATTGATAATGATTGTTTTTTTTAGAACAAAATATAATAGTATATATTGTATAAATAATAATTTTGTACAGTATTTATTTATAAACTATTAAGCATGTAATTTGAATTTATGTTGTATAATTTATGAGATATAACTTACATTATGAGCATCTTAGTGAGAATTATATATCTTTATTAATATTATTAAATATTGATTAAATAAATTAATCTAGATAGATAAATTACTTAAAGCGTTATAAACATGATAAGATAGTAAATGATATAACCGTAAAACAACAACATATTTGCACATGTTTGTTTCAACGCGAAATTGTTTGGATTATAAGGTTATGTGATTCCATTGCAAGTAATTTTATAAGTCATCCCAAGAATCGATTGAAATGATTGTTAGGAAACGCGTTAACTGTTTACTGAATTGACCGGAAAATGCGGCCAATAGTACAGCACAACTCAGTAATCAAATATTAATGAATAATAAATCAAATGTAGTGTTGATTGTGATTATCATGTATTCGAAGAACAGAATTGCCATTAATTCTTAAATAAATTATACAGTTATATAAAATGTTTATGCACGTTACTTTGTTCTCGAATTAATCAAGATCAGTTGGGATCAATGATGATTAGCCTGAATTGTATTTCGATTGTCGTAATCGCGACTCTAATATCAATTACAACCGAATGCGACGAAAATGAGAGTAATTTTCGGGAAAAGAAGTCGAAAAAACTGAAAGAAATAGCAATTGATTTCGGATTCGGAACACCAGTTGTCGACTGTTTGGCTGCAGTGCGTCGACAGAGCGTTGACTGCGTTCTGCAAACGACGCGAAAGTGGGATAACATCGTCGGCGAGCGCACCGACGCGCGGAGTACGGGTGCGCGCGTCTGCTGCCAGATATGGGACCAATTCGACTGCACTATCGGCGCCGCAATCGAAAGGTGCGAATACGACGGCTATTGGGCGCTTCACGAGTCGCAGCAACTGTATCGGCAGCTCATGGAGGCCGAGGCCTGTCATCGCTTCGGCTACGGGTCGATGGATTGCAAGGATTTCGATGTCGAGAAGAGTGACCAACAGTTAGACACCGGTCTCGACATAAGTCTTTCGTTTCTTATATTTGCCATCATTTTAATGCTACTTATGTTTTACGTCATTTTACGTTGGCGTCCAAAATATGCCATGCTTAGTTCTTTCAATTTAGACATTACTCGATTAAACGTAAATACTAGTCAGATAATATAATAATATTAAATAATGTAATAAATATTTGTTAATAAATAATATAATGTATAATATATATCACGCATATTACTCTAAATAACAAATTAATGAAATACTTGTAGCTTATATTAAAACATTTTTAAAAATAATACAATTATGAATTTGTTACAGGTATTATATCGAATCAATATGCATTAATTTTAAATTATTAATATAATAATAATATTGTAATTTTTAAACCACGCTTGCTGTAATTTATTTTAAACAAATTATTATGTATTCATTTAAAGAGATTAGGTGTTATGATTAAAATAATATAATTTTGTAATTATTTTTATTTAATTTAAACATGCACACAATATTTTATTTAATAAAGTATTTTTACAATGTACAGTAAAAACAAGTATCATAAATTAATGACACTAGGTAGAACTTGTTATTAAAATAATGATTAAGTTGTAGTTTAAACTTTACATAACAATTAAAGTGTCAAATGCAATAAGTATTTTCAAGTTAACATATTGGTTAATAGTTTGCTTAATTAATAAAACTTTAAAATTATATTCAGCGTTCTATCTTTGTAGAGATTGCATTCATACAGTACATTACATTATTATGATACTGTATAATTTTTTAAATAATTAATTAATAAATTATTTGGTTTATTAAAATACCATAAAGTACCAAAATAATATTATTATACTCATATAGTTAATTTTAATACAATCTAACATTCTTAACATATTTTAACTTTGTATAAATTAAATAGTACATTATTGTTAGCTAATTAATTTATATATTATATCTGCAATAATAATTAATCTAGCACAGTTATAACTGCATATTAATAGTTTCACATTTCGCCGAATAATTTGTTTGTTCGTCTGTTGGGGGTTCGTATGCGGGCGGCGGTGTTGCCCTTAAAATTAGTTCAGGAGATAAATCCATAGTGGCATGCATAAAATTTATATATTGTTGATCACTAAAATTTGACACGGTAACTCTGTCATTAGAGCTACTAGGACTTGTACGTGGTAAATGTACAATGTTATTTGCTTCATTAACTTGCCTAGAATTTTCTATTATATTATTTATAGATGTAAGCTCTAAATTAACATTATCATGCTCATTCGAATGAGTTTGGTTGACTATAGTCTGCATATGTGACCAGAAAGTATTGTCTTTTTTAGCAATCAGCTTTTTGCGCCAACAGCATACACCAACGCTTATGATGCCAAGCACAATTAAACAGGCAATTAGAATATACACCCATGCATAATTATAGGGCGCCTCCTCGACCGTATTTGGCACGCAGAGTAGACCTTCCGATTCGCTCGGGTGATGACCGGGTGCGCAAATACACAGTCCGTTTTTAGCGTCGCACATGCGATTACTGTCGTACTCCAAACATTCCATGGTTGTTTTACACGCAAACTTGTTACATGTATTTGTATCAACATCTTCGCGGTAGTTGGCTTTGCACCGGCATATTTCCTGCACACAAACCTCGGTGATATTTGTACATTTTAACTTGTCGTAGTCACATGCATTCCGCAAACAATTCATTGCGGTTATTAAACATAAATACATTAAAGTATAAAAATCATATAGTTTTAGCATTATACTAATTATATTTTGAAATATATGGTAAATACTACATTACATTACATTAAATAACATGTGATTTGAAATTACTTTCGATAATATGTCAGAATATGCATTGACTTAAATTATTGCAATATTAATTGTGCAAAACGTATTAAATTGCATTAATGTGTTTTTTATTTAATCTTTATATGATAATCATGTTGAGTATTGCTCTTAACCAAGTACATTCAAACCTCATTTTGGTAAATCTTATTATATATATCAAATACTTGCATGTACAAAAAAATTAGTTATTAATAAATACACTGTACATTTTAAATCCGGCTATCGCAATTATGTTTGAGTGTATCACGTCAATGTCAATGTGACTAAATAATCAATTCCAAATTATTACAGTCTATTAAGTCATATATTTTTTAAACTGTCCATTGCTAATTTTTTTTTAATAGCTCATTAAATATTTATGTTTTAAAAACATAAAAATAATTTGTAAATTATTTGCAATTTTCAAATTAATAATTTATAATTTGACAATTATACAACAACACTATCTATTTTGTTTAAATTAACTAATGATAAAATATTTAAGCTTAAATAAATCTAATTAATTATAATTGATAAAATATTTTATTAAATAATAAAAAATAATTTATTGAAACAATAATGATTTTAATATTTATATTTATAATTTATAAACTATATTAATTTTATATTTATTTAAAATTTGACAATTAAATATCAAATATTTTAATATTTATTAGCTTGTTACATTAATTTATTATGTTTTAAAATATGTTTGAGAATTACCAGTATTATTTTTTGATTACAAGGGAAATATATAATTACAACAAGATACACTAAAATGATGCGTTTTATTAATAAAAACAATTTTATACAAATTTAATTTTTTAAGAAATAAATATTAATAAATTATTCAATGTAATTATAGCTGCATATCAATAGTTTCTCTTTTTGACAAGTAATCCGTTTGTCCTGTTGTTGGCAATTCGTATGCCGGCGGCGCTGCTCTTCTTAAATTAGATCTTGTTAACATATCTTCTTCTGTATATCTCACATTCATATCTTGTTGATTATCAGAATTTGGCAAGATCACATTGTTATTGGAACTACTAGCACTTGTAGATGGTAAATCTACTATGTTATTTTTATTGCTAAGTGGCCTTGTATTTTCTACCCTGGCACTAATAGATGTAGCATTTCCATTAGCATTATTTTGCTCATTTGATTGAGTTTGCTTGACAATTGTTTGCATATTTGACCAGAATGATCTTTCTCTTTTAGCAATCATCTTTTTGCGCCACCAGTATACACTAACAACAATAATCGCAACCACAATCAAACATGCAACTAAAATATATACCCATGAATAATTATACGGGGACTCATCATCAGTGTCTGGCCCGTCGGTTGTCGGAACGCACAGTAGGCCCTGGGCCGGGCTCGCGTAATGACCCTGCGCACATTTACACAGTGCCTTTCCAGTGCTACACACCCGGTTCCAGTCGTAATCCGTACAGTCTACGTCGGATTTACAGGCAAATTTGTAACATGTTTTTGTCGCCGCATCTTCATGGTAGTTCGGTTTACATTTACATATATTTTGAACACAAACTTCCTGTATCGTGCTACATTTTGACTTATCGTTGTCGCATTTATCTTGCGTACAATATGTTTGGTAAATTAAACACAAATAAATTATAATTTTTAAAACGCATATTTTTAACATTTTGTTAATTATCTATTATGTTAATATTTTAATTTCTACATTTCAGTATTTATAATAATTGCTAAAATAAAAATATTATACTAGCTAATTTATTACAATATGTTAGAAATAGGTATTGAGTAAAAATGATGCAATATTAATCGCACAATACGTAGTGAATTGTATTAATGTGCTTTTTATTTTTATTTAATCTCTCTAGTGATAATCGTATTGTATATACAGTTTCAATTGAAATACATTCAAACCTAAGATTAATCTATCAACTTATTTTAATGTACTCGTAGGTATAAAATATACCTCGATATTAGCTATATCTCAAGTAAGAGAACATTTTTCTGTTTGCGATAACTGACTTTATGAGAGGTTTGTAGAAAATTATCATGCCCAAAACTCTGACAATGAAATCAGTTAATACAGTTATATATTGTGATTGTTATTGTGCATATATTTTATAAAGTTTAATTGTAATAGTTGTGCAAGATATCTTAATAAATCTAAAATATTGTTTAACAAACAAAATTTAATAATATATTAAAACATACTACTTTACATATATTTTTTAAATTAATTATTTGTTACAAAAACAATGTTATTATGTTATTAAAATTTATTTAAATTTGTAAACACAATAAATACAGCCTGGCATATTAAAATAAAATAATATAACTATCTATAATTAAATAAGCGATATATTTGTAATATTTAAAATAAAATAATTACGAATAAATGATTTAATATTGTCTATACAATGCTTAATTAATTTTTACTAAATATTTGTTAAATAACAAACACAACATTTTATTGAGTATTTACTAAATAATAAAAATTTAAATATATTGTTTCGAATTTCTTCAAACTGTAAAATTAATTTTTATTAAAACCTTATATAATATTTTGTCACGCAGCATAATTTATGGCTTGTGAATCAAGTTACGATTAAACAAATCATACTATTCTATGAATATTTGTTAAGACTGCGATCGTTAATGATGTTCTTGTAAAAAATTAAGCTAATGCTTGATAAATTTTTAAATAATAATAAGTGTATTAATTCAAGATAAATATATTTGAATAATGTTAATTTTATTTAAATTATTTGCATATTAATTAAAGATATAACTATACATTTGTAATAAACATTGCATTATATATATTGATATGATAGTTTGTTAATTATATAATTAACATTAATAATATTTTACTTAATTACACAAATGTCGAGTTTCTTGTTACTAAAAAATTTTTATAAATATAAGTGCATATTTGTCTTTGTTTAATTACATTTTTTCAATTAAACATTAAAAACAACTTAGCATATTATTAAAATTATTATTTAAATAGGTTATGTTTAAATAAACAGTTATTAATTTAATTAAAGCTAATAAAAGTACTAATATAGTTTTTACTTTATCAAAAATATATATATAACACTTATAGAATTATACATATAGAACTTATATATTAAAACGTATTAATAATTTTTATTTAACAAACACTAGTTGTAGCATAATATTTATTTAATTATGGACACAGCCACATAATCTGGTGGATTATCATTGGCAAGAATAATTGCTTCGTCGTACGTGGGAGGACCGGTGCCGTTGGAGCGAGGTAAATTATTTGCGCGTGCATTAGTTCTAGCATTTCTACGTGCTTGATAAATATATGCTTGTTCATAGGGACCGGCGCAGAACATCATACAAGCGGTTGACAACATCGAGTCACTCTCAGTACCATCCTCATTCGAACCTCCTTTTAGACAGCTACACCAGCAACCTATTGTAAAAATAGCACCTAGTACAATAAACACAATCGGTAAAGTGATTATCGTACTAGCATCATTAGTTACAAATGTGTCTTGGTAATATTTATAACTATTGCCAATTTTTGCATAATTGTCATTAAAAACGTTTATGTTATTGCTGGGCTGATACGAGTCGACATTGTTGTAAAATGGTACTTGGTCCGATATGTTGCACGCAAAATTGTTGCTTGCTTGCTGCATGCCGCAATAATAATTTGGGTTGCATACATATATATTTTTGTAGCAACTCTGCCACAGTTTGATATAATCAGGCAAAGTTTGACAAATAATGTTACTTGAAAAATCACCAAGCATTTTGTGGACTAGGAGCTAGTTAGACTGTTTGATTTATTTGCTGTTTATAATGTTATATTATATACATTCAATTAATTGTAATAATCACAAAATAATTATAATTAGCATTGATATATTTAACATGGAGTTTTTATTGAACTATTTACATTGTTAATGTTATTTTAGAAACTCCCTTAAATTGCAAACTGATATTTGTTAAAGTATCTTTCGTATATTTTAAAGTCCAATTGTATTAATTAAAATGATTTATATAATTACAAGCTTAATTGCAATGAAATAACTTTGCTGATATTTACTATGATACATAATCTAGAAATAATGCAGCATTTATGTGACTAATTGTTACGTGATACAGATATTATAAAGTTTAAACTGATAATGCATGTTAATTCTGAAATTATAAGTTTTTATATCATAATAATTTCAAACTTTATTAAGTTTATTGTATGATAATTATTAAACAATAACAATTTTAGTGATTTGCTTTTAAGTTATTTAACTTATCTATAATCTTATTAACAAACAATACATACAAAGTTAAAAGTTACAAGATAAGTCATTTTTTAAATAATTTAATATTACTAGAATAATTTTTTAAATAAAAATAATATTGCACAAATAAACAAAATATTATATAATAATTCTTAACAAAACAAAATTGCAATAAAAATTATGTAATCATAACTATTAAATATCCAAAATAATAAAATTAATTAGTAATAGTTAAAATAGGTAATGAGAAGTAATCAGGTGGTTTTTCATCTTCATACAAAGGTGGGCGATCTGAGTTTGAGCGAGTTACAAAATTTGCGCAATTATTATTTACATAATTTATCGATGTTGTATTAATAAATTGACTTGATAAAGTGCCATCATTTGAATCCATATCCATATTGGTTCCTAATGCAGAATTATTTGTGCTGTGACTTAAATTATCACGTTGTTTTGTACGTTTTTGGTAATATTTTATGCAGATTATGCAGCAACAAAGTAGCATGAATATGCCAGATATACCCACAGTAAGCGATACGATGGTAATTATATCGCTCGATGTAGCTTCGTGTGGATAATATGTTAGTTTTAATCGTTTTATTTGCATAGTTGTAATAATTCGGTTTAGCACATGCACAAATTTTTGCAATAAAATAATAAAATTATATTAAAGTTTAGTACAACTAGAATCTATATTAGTATATAGTTACAAGATCATAATTATGAAAATAATATTTAAACGGTTAAAAAAAAGGTTTCTAAACTGTTTATTATTTATTTAAACACACTTCTACAAATTTGGGCAAAAAAATAGTCTATATTAAATTGTTAAATTACAAACACTTAATATGATATTATAATAATTGCAAAATTATTACGAGTTGAATATAACATATTGTTTTATTAAATGCAATGTACCAATTAAAATGCCATTAGATTGCCAAATTAATTAAGATTAATTATATTTATTAACTGGCTATCAATCATAAGAATTGGAAATTTGATTTACGCATTTAAGTTTATCATAATCTTTTAAAACAATACTGCTGATATTTATTATTGAGTGACTAATAAATATTACTGGTGATTTTCTAGAACATTTGTACTTATTATTTCTTATTTTGTTTATATCACTAACAAATTTTTAAGATATATTTTTTAAGAACTACTAATTTAATTATAATAATTAATATTATTGTAATAAATAATAATAAGTACATTGTATATAAATATTTAATATATGTAAATATTAAAAATAATTCTTATTTTTTAAAATACAAATTTTTTAATATAGGAAAACAAAATTAATAGATAATAAATAACTAAAATATGATTTTTAAAAATATAGTAAAGGTATAACTTTTAAATTGATGTAAATATACTGTATACATATCATGACATTACTATATACCATGTCAAAATAAACCTCTTAATTTGTATCATTGCGCTTAAATACAGATAGCGACTTATAATTCGGTGGATTATTATTGGAAATTACTTCTTGATACATGGGCGGGCGGTCGGAATTCGTACGTGATAAATATGGTGGTTTGTCCGAAAGTGTACTTGTTAAAGATGCTCGACGGTCAGAGGTTGTACTTATGTTATGTTGTACTTGTATGTGTTCAGCCTGGTCAAATTATCTAATTGCCTAGCTCCAATAACATGATTACGGTTGAGCACCTCACTATCGGAATTATGCTGGGTGGAATTTGGCAAGTCACTTTTGCCACAAAAAAATCGCGCACAAAAGTAAAATGCGGAAAAAAATGCAATAACCCCGGTGAGTGCAGTGAGAATTATAGATGCCAAAATGAGACACTCTTTACCGGTATAAGATAAAATTGCATAGCATTTATTTCCGTAAACTTTGACCTCCTCGAAACCGTCAACACAAACGCATTCGCTTTGATTATTGCAGTGCCGGTCCGGGTCGTACTTGTTGTAGCATGATAGCGAGTCCGATATGTTGCATGCGAATTTGATGCATGCTTGTGTAATGTTATCGTAGCGGTAATCCGGATCGCATATACACAGCGCTTCGCAACATCGCTGCCACAACCCTGTATAATTGCTGGATGAATCACATTTTTTCATGTATGTGTTTAAAAGTAACATTGTAAAAGTTTGATATATATTTTATATTGAATTTACTTGTTTGTTTTTTGTTAAGCGCAGTTTTTATAATAATTAATTAACTCAGTGACTTTTATTTATAAAAATACGTAGTATATTTTTAAGGTTTAAATAAGTACAAAAATATATGTTGACAAATTTAATGAAATACAATATTGCTAACTCAAGCATGATAAATAGATACTGTAAAAGGAATTTCACATGATGTTTTAGTTTATAGATTATTGCAAAGTTATCTCTATTGTGTATAACTTTGTCATTATTTTTAATAGTTTACTCGCTTTTATTCAAATATACTAATGTAATTAGAGTAATTATAAATGCATGATAATAATTAAAATAATTGTGTAATTAAGTATTTATAATACATGGATGTACAATATTAATTTATTGACTATTTAATATGATAAATAAAAATATGATTTACACTTTTAAGATTTTCATATCTTTAAAAACAATATGGCTTACATTTATTATAAAATGATTAGCAAACATATTATTAGTAATACTGTATTCTGCATCTTTTTTACTTTAATTTATATTTCTTAAGTAAAATCTTGATATAATTTTTTAAAAACTTTCAATCAAAACAATGAAACTAAAAATAATGATTACATTGAACAGTTAATTATTTATAATATGTGCACTCTAAAATATTTAATTATTTAATAAAAAAGCTTTACAATAGAATAGTATTAAAATAATACATAATTAATAAATAAAATATAATTTTTCATAAATATCACAAAAGTAGCTACTATAAAATTGATGTAAAAATATATACCGTGTTTAAATAGACCTACTAATTTGTATTACTGTATTCTACTTTAATACAGTCAGCGACATATATTCCGGTGGATTATTATCTGAAATGATATCTTGATAAGTAGGGGGGCGGTCAGAATTTGTACGGGATAAATATACTGGCCGGCGAGAGTTTAAATGTGTTAAATTTGTTGGCCGTGAATTAATCACAGCATTAAACATGACTGAATCATCATTTAATTGACTTGCTGCAATAGATGAAACTAGTTGATTATGGTTTATCACTGCATCATCAGAATTATGATGGGTAGGATTTGGCGAGTCTTGTCCTTTACAGCGTTTGGCTACACATATGACACATGATACAAGTGCGGACACAATCGCGATAAATACAGTGATAAATAAGAGAAATGTGGCAGCGATAATTAGAACTTGTTGATAGGATAAAATTTCGTAGCATTTATGTCCGTTATAGTCGTACGACGTATAGCCGTTAATACAAACGCATTCGCTTTGATTATTGCAGCGCCGGTACGGGTCGTACTTGTTGTAGCATGATAGCGGGTCCGAAATGTTGCATGCGAATTTTATGCATGCTTGTTGTATGTCGTCGTAGCGGTAGTCTGGCTCACATATACACAGTTTTTCGCAGCACCGCTGCCACAGCCCTGTACAATTGCTGGGTGAATCACATTCTTTCATGTAAGTATTTGTAAATGGCATTTTATTTGACTTAATAATTTTTATACAGTATTGAATTTATTAGTTTCTTTTATATTAAACACGGTTATTTAATAATTAATCAATTCTGTAAACTTTTATTTATGCTAATGCACAATTTAGCTTTATGTACTTGTAGAAAAAATATGTTTTTACCAAATTATTACGAAATAAAATATTTCCAACTCAATCATGATAAATAATTAGAAAGAATTTCATATGATGTTTTCGTTTATAGATTATTGGAAGATTATCTCTATTGTGATTTTGAAGTGTTTATTTGAATTGCCATTGTTTTGAAAACAATAATATATTATAATGATAATTTTATAAAAATGATTTAATTCCTATATTAAAAAATAAAATTATAATATATTTTACTAAAATAATAATATAATTACACCAATGATGTAATTAATTGTAACATGCCATTAATTTTGAAAATACAAATAAATAAATTGATATTGTTTAAAATTATTTATATAAACTTTCGCTTATTTTAAGTTTAAAATTAACATGCACAAAATTTTTAAAAACATATTAATTAATATTTATATAAACACTAAGCAGTAGTATAACGCATTAGTTTATACATGATAATTTCAATCTTTATATAAATAGCAAACTATTAGGGTTTGTTATCAATATTTTCAACCACGGATAACGATATACAATTCGGTGGCATGTTATTCGAAATTGCGTCTTGGCATCTCCGAGACCGGTAGGCGTTTGCGCGTGCTACCCACCAATCCGTGATATAACGTATGAGATCAATCCCTCGTCGATTATCGTCTGAAATAAATGTTACTTGATGATTTCGGTTAATTTCAACATTATTATAACAATTACCCTCGGTATAACTTTCAGGCGGATATTTTCGACAGGACTTGGTCATCCAAAATAAGCATGATAGCAACGCCGAGGCAACCGCGACAAATAATGTAATCACGATGATAGCTATCGCCGCCGTATAGAGATAATATTTATACGACATTATCATGCAGCATTCTTGACTGTCCGCGTCAGACGACTCGAAGCCGTCTAAACAGACGCATTCGCTCTGATTATTGCAGTGCCGGTACGGGTCGTACTCGTTGTAACATGTTAGTGGGTCCGAAATGTTGCATGCAAATTTTATGCATGCTTGTGATATGTTGTCGTAGCGATAATCCGGCTTGCATATGCACATTTTTTCGCAACATCGCTGCCACAACCCAGTACAATTACTTGGTGAATCACATTGTTTCATGTATGTACTTATTAAGGGTATTTTATGCATTCTAAATATAACTAAACTACAAAATTAGATTTGATTTATATAATTATGTACTGTAAGTTTAATTTCAAAGTGCCATAAATATGTTACAAAATTTCTACGAAATGAAATATTGTTGAATTAGTCATGAATCATGATTAATTCTAATAAAGGTTTCACAAGATACCGTTGTTAATAGATTATTAATGCTTCTTTCTATTGGCTATTTGAAGTGTTGTTAAATAACTTAGCTCTATTTTGTTATCATCTTAAAATTAATATCAATAAATAATAAAAATATTAAATATTATAAAAATATAATTAAAATTATTTGAGTTAACACGTCAATTTATACATTCTAGATTATATTTGACTGCACAACTATTAATTTTTATTAAATATTAAAATAATACAAATAAAATAAACTTGTAATTATATTAAAGAATAAATTTTTAAATTATCATTAAACAATATTATTATAGTATATGCAAAATAATTTTAACAACACTTTAAATATATCACCAATAAATAATTGTTTATATCTGTAGCATTTATTAAACGTTTAAAAAATAATTTATTTCCTATTAGATATTAACAATATAACATGTTGACTATATTGCTACAGCACAAAAGAAATTGAACGGCAATTTTAAAGTATACCATCAAATAAAAACAAGATTAGATATGTAGAAATCAAAGTTTGCACTCAATATTATATCACTGTTGTATGTCCCCTAAAAGTGCAAGTGCATTGGTACAATTAGTGTTGTTAAATTACCAGATATTGTCAGATTGAAATTTCCGCTATATTTTCCGCTACCTATGACGTTATTTATAATCTTATTTAAATTAATCAAAAATGAAATTTTAAAGCATGTTATTATATAAATTAGCTTAAGGATTTGTTTTTAAAATAGTTAAATTATATATGATTGAAGCAATATTAACTATGTAATTAAAATAATCTATCTATTCTACTATTAATATTATATCTATACTAATTTATCCTGTTTATAACTTGTTTTATTACTATAAAATGTTTTGATAATTTCTGACAATAGTTTATAAAATTGCGAAAAATATACAACGCTAGGTACAACTAACACGACTAACAAAGTGCGAAACATACATGTACAATAATTAAAATGTTAAAAGACAAAATAATAAATAATGTTTATTATTCATAAATTAAATGCAAAAAAAAACAATAAAATGTTTGTCGCATTTCTGTGTAAAACTCACTATAATTTCTTCAGAAACTACACAGTTTAAATTATAACTGTACACTTACAGACAGTTAGCAGCAACAATGTGCAAACAAATTTTATCAATAATAATTATTATTAATTTAACCCAGTTATATTATGTATATTCATGGCAAAACCATAATATATCAACATTAATACAGTTGCAAATAGTGCACCGGCACGGCGATCGAGCCATCACCACAACATATGCTAACGATCCCTTCAACAATCTAGCTGAGTTTTGGCCAGAAGGATTGGGCGAGCTGACAAACCCGGGTAGATTGCGCATGTATAAAATTGGACAATACATACGCCGAGAATATCAAGAATTCTTAGGTAATAACTACAGTCCGCGCGAAGTCTACGCTCGAAGTAATGCCAAAACGCGTTGTTTGGAGAGTATTAGTGCGCTGTTGGCCGGTATGTATCCGCCGGCCAATAAACAATGGCAATGGGACAAAAACAATCTTGGCAAAATATGGCAACCAATACCCATAGAGTCATTCTTACCGGTAGACGACGATCGGGTACTGCGCACCGAAGCCCACTGTCCCGCAGCTACCGTTGCAATGAATGAGTTACTAAACTCGGATAGAATTTTAAGCGTGCTAAAACAAAATGCGACCTTCTTAAAAGATCTTGGTGATAAGGTTGGCAGAAATATTACCACGCTTTTTAACGCAAAAAGCATATATGATCATTTATGGACCGAATATGAGCGAGGTTATAAGTGGTCCGATCACGGCCTATGGTCTACAGAATATGAGCAAGATATATTTACGACGCTCGAGCCGCTAGCAAGATTGCTATGGATTGTTGAGTGGAACAGTACGGTTGTGCAAAAGACGAGGGCCGGGGTGCTGGTGCGCGAATTGGTGAATAATGTAAATGCAAGTGTTACAAATAATCAAAAGTATCTAGGTGATCGAAAAGTGTTTGTGTACTCGACGCAAGATGCAATGGTCGCGGTGCTCATGCATGCGCTTGCTATATTTAATGATGACATTCTACCATTGGGTGTAACACTGCTCTTTGAGTTACATGCTAAACAAGACTCGAATGATAAGTTTATTAAAGTGTACTACTACAATGAAACGAACATAGAAAATGCACCATATTTATTGATGTCATCCAAGTGCGATTATCTTGGTGAATGTCCGGTTGAGAAATTTTTTCATCTTGCTAACAATGTTATTCCAGATGATTGGAATGCTGACTGTGGCATTTCTGCTAATGTATCAAGTAGCAATTCTAACAATGGGGAATATAAATGGATTAATTTAGCAATGCTTATTGTTAATTCTGCGCTGATTATTACGCTTCTAATACTGATTGCTATTAATTTATATTTGTATCGCAAACGCATTTCGTATGAATCCGTTGCATAAATCTTATATAATTGCTTTGTTTTAAAATATTCATTTCTATTATTGTAAATAGTTTGTAATGGTGAAATTTTATTTTTTGAAAAAACACCAGACTAATAAACATATAGATTTTATCTGATTAAATTTTTATTTAATTATTTGAAAAGACATATTTTTAAAAAATATAAATACATAAATAATAATTATACTAGTTAATTCTAAAAGGAAAAAGCACATTTATGCATTTTTATATTGATATTATTTTTACTATATTTATTGTTAAAATATATAATATTTAATACAATAAATAATTCTAACAACCCACAACTTTAAATGATTATTTTTAAATAATAATTATTGAAACTTTGAATAATATATTGGATTACATAATAAATATATTTTAAATACAAAATAAATTGATAAAGCTTAATTTTTATTTATTTAATTCATTTAATTGAACTGATTAAAAATTGCTTATGCCAAATATATTTAATAACTGAAACATATATAAAATGCATGAATAGTAATTCAAGTAACATGTAGATAATAATCCAAACTTGTAGAATATAATAAAATACTAACACTCTTCCCGTTTGACTCAAACCGATCGCTTCGACGCGGATTAGAGACTCGGAGTTGCGTTTACTCTCGATATTCGTGTAATTCAACGCCTTTTGCAACAAATGATCGTTAATTCCGGATTCGCTAAATTGCTTTAAACTGTAACAAAATATACAACATTTTATTAAATTATGCTATAAACAATTTAATTATTATTATGAATAATTTAATAAAAATTCACTTTAATTTTTAAATTTTTTTTAGTTTTTATTAAATATTAAACATGTTATTTAAAAATACCATTTTGCATATTATTTAAATTATATAAGTAAATGTTTAGTTTGCAATTAGTTTATACAAATGTTTATTGGCCATTAACAATATTCTAGATGTATTTATAATAACTATTTGAATAACTACTCTGTATCTTATAGAACTTATATTGCTAGATTTTTTCTATAATGCAAAAATTTTAGTTAATGATTACTAAAAATAGCTTTGTAACTGGGCATTTGTTAAAGCATGTAGTATTTTTTATAATTTATAATAATTAATAATAGGTCCATTTACAAGCACCAATATTAAATTATTGGAATAATTATTAACATATAATTAAATAAAAAAAGCAACATTTTTGATTAATAACTATAACCTATACATTTATGGTTAAGTATTTAATAGGCTTTCTTTGATCGGGGTTTTCTACATAAAACAAATCTAAAAACATATTATTCAGTGGTTATGTTTGCAAACAAAATTTAGTTAAATTCATACATGATATTAAATTTATCCAAAATTGATTGGTTTAGTCAAACCATATTCGCGATCATAAACATCTGCGAAGACATCAAACCGTTGCGCGAAATATGAAAATCCAATTCCTCTCTCGAACCGAACGTTTCGGTTAAATAGCCTTTCATTGAATGCAAAACAATCGCCTGATGTATGTAAACGGCGTTTCCGGACAATATCGCTTCGAAAATACCGTTCTTTAATGTCGCGTCCAAACTGCATGCGATTTATTCGAATAACACGATCATTAATACTATGAAATTGCGTGTTAGCATGTTTAATTTTTATAAGATTGTCGATTAAATAATCTTTAATTAAGTAAATGTTCAATCGATTCCATTGGGGTTTTGATAGTAAGTCATTCCACGAATCGATTCAATCGATGTTTTGGAATCGAATCAATTTTTCCCGAACTTCACCCGAAAATGCGGCCAATATTACGGTACAACACAGTAACCAAATACTAGTCTGCAGTCTATCGAATGTAGACTTGACGTCGACTGTCAAGTGATCGGAGGCGAGAATTGCCGTTAACTCCCAAACCGTTCGGAAGTACGCCTTAAATGCGTTTCGATTGCAATACAAGACAAACGACACGACAATAATCGACGCAATCATTGCGTAATAGATCTCGACGTCAAAGCAGTGAATCCGTTTTAAGACTAACTTTCTTCCTGGTTATTTTAAATTACAAATTGTATATTCTTTAATGTAATTTTATATTAATATACTGTATCTATTGAATAGTTATGTATAGTTAAAAAATACATTTATATTTATTTCTGAATATTGTATGTTATATTATTATGAATTTAGTTTATTATAATTATAGTTTTAAACATAATATAAACTATTTTTAATATAATTAATACAAAAATATAAATATATTTATCTAATTTATTATTAATTAGATTTCACAATGCAATTATTTAAATGTTTCAATGTAATGCAAACTAAGGTTAAAACGCAATTACCAGGAATAAAATACTGTATATATGACTTTATAATATATTATTTAATAACTTATATTATTATGTAAATAAAGTATACAGAAAATATATATAATATAATTTAAATTTTATATATTAATCCTTATGATAGTAATATGCACAATAAATACAACAATAAAATATAATTGGTTTAATATAAAATTATCTTTGTAAAACTGTATCATCTACTTTTTCGCGTCGCTGAGAGAATATTGCCAATCGGAGAAAACCAAAGGAGTTTTGTCATTTTTATTTTGCTCAGTCGGATAAATTCAAACATGGGAAAATTGCGGTTGCTAAATGCAAACACCGAGCTGTCACATAACATCAGATACGGTGTTTTGCGGAATTGATATTTAACCACATTCGCGATTATTTTTGTAACCAGATTCCTTGTATCCGGTAAAATTCGAAGCCTAGTAAATATCATGCTTATTTAATTTGCAAAATTATACACTTGATTAAATTATAATTTACTAATGCAGTATAAATGAAACTAAAAAATTGCAGTTAGTTACAATTTTACAGAAATGTAATAATTCCTCGATTAATTCGAACATAATTAGCAAATTTGGCGAACTCGAGTAGAATTGTCACAAATATTCCGCAGTATTGGTAGTGAAGTAATGGTGAGTTCTTATCAACGTATTGTGAGTATTGCATGTAAATTCTCAATGAAACTGGTTGGATTTCGATTGCTTTATTTTAAAGCTGAGCAAAAAGACCTCAGGTCTTAGGACCCGGACCCGGACCTGAGGTCTTTAGAGGTCCGGGTCCGGGTC
>JAQIXC010000459.1:0-26300 GCA_034697605.1 Metabelba pulverosa | reverse complement strand
GTCAAATCGTTTTCAAGTGTACACTGTATAGAGCTGTTCACTATTCGGAGATTCACTATATGGAGAGTGTACTGTATTAGAAAAGCTTCGTTTAATTAAATATCATACTTAAAACGTGTCGTTCGAAAAAAGGTTTAAGCCTGTAATAATTATAATTTTTGTTGCTAATAATACTCATAAACCTAATAATTAGAATGTCGACTATATATTAGATTAGTTTAAATTATATGTGAATTCTTATTAATATATATTTAAAATGCAATTATCGCTTGGCTTTCGCAATGATAAAAGTCATCGAATATTAGCAAATATTGACATCAAAGTTAAGATCGTTTTTAATTACATTGGAACAACAATTTTTTGCATAAATTACACAATTTTGCATTAATTTATGCTAGTTACTATGTAATCTCCACATTTTATTACTACTTAAAAAAATATTATTTATAGATTTAAGAACTTGTTATGACTGTATTTAAATTATAGTTTTGTTTAATTAATAGAATTAACTAACTTCTAAAAAGTACCCAACGCATTTGAAGATGCATAAACTTGTGTAATTTTGGCAACTTGTAAGCCTATGTTTAATTGAAATTTTATTTATAACTCTAAACTATGTTTAAACAAGAAATTAATCATTTTATTTATACAAAACAATATTAAATATCCGAATCCATGTTTTTAATGATAGTTTACATAAAGTAGAGATAAATCGCAGAAATTGATTGATTTTCAAATGAGTAAAATAAACGATTGATTACTTGTTTCACAAACAACTGAGACATTTGTTAAACACAACTGAAATCTTATCGATATATAAATTAAGGCCATAAACAGGCTATCAATTAAGTACAGAATAATTACATAGATTACAGTACAGTATAGACTAAATATTATTTTTGCAAATATAGCGTTTGTTTATAATTAACGCAAAAATTAGTTTACAATTCAAGGTCTGTCGACACCGTCTGCTTAGGCACAGGAGAGCGAGCGAGGGGTACAATGGCTCACCAGTTCCCACACCTTCTACCCGGTTAGCTTTTTTCTAGATTAACCCAGGCACTACACTTATTATTAGCCCTTCCCATACGCCATACGCTGGACAGGCAATGAATAATTAAATTCTGTGCAAACATTGCATATATTTTAACTTAAATTATTTCATAACACTATTTCTCTAACTTTGAACTTTCAGACATTAATATCTAATTAATTATTAAAATATTTGAGAAAAACAAAGTTTTTATGAACAAAAAGCAAAACACAATAGCGTTATCATAAGAATTAATTTTTAAACATGTTTATTCGGAAAAAGGCATTCCATAGCCGAAAGCAATTCATAAGGTTTTTATCGAAACATGTTTTATATGGAAATTAAGTGAAGAATTGACCGAATGTTCTATTTTCTGCATTAACTCTATTTTTAAGTTTCATAATTGGCTCGAAAATACATAACAATTCAGTCATTCGTTCGCTTATTTCCTGTCATTTTTCGCGTCGAACACAAGAGTTTTCCCCAATTTTTGGCGTCGAATACGAGACAAAAAGTCGAATATAATGTTTGCTTTTCGAGTGCCGACCAAAAAGGGAATACTTATTACGCGAATACATCGAAGAGTTAAGACGTTTTCGAATATAAAGCGACGAAAAGTAAATATAAATTTCTGGTAACGCCAGTCATGAAAGAGAAGTTTTAGACGAGTTTTGCGAATCTCGACTCAAACACTGTTTTGACGTCAAACTGTTTGAAAGCAATTTTTGCAAAAAGTTGTTTCAATAGTTGGTGTTTCGGCAAAAATTTTTATAACTTTTTTTGTTGTTGTTGTCAGAAGTGAAACATTTGTTTCAGTCGTTCGGTTTCAATCAGTTGGTTCGAAAAATTTGTTTTCAAATATATTTTTGTATAAATATATTTCAATTAAGTTTTGCAAAAAAGTATTGTCCGGTTGTTGTTGTGATACATAAATATTTGGTTGGATTTCCTGAAGTTTGTGTTCGTTTGACTAAAAAGTAAAACACATTTATTATTATTATTTTTTATGTTCTTTTCAAAATTCTTTACTCAATCGAAAATAACTTATCAATAATTACAATAATTATAAAAACTTTTTGGAAAACTCTTTGACTCTTTAAGTGTAAAAAGCTTTTAGTGAATTGAATGGCAATGTTAGCGCATTCTCACAACTAGTTCTCTAAGCTTTTTATTGATCTCTCGTTTTCCTTTTATATTTCTCATCGCATTTACAGCATATTAAATGTGTGTTTCATTAGATTTCTTCTCTAAAACCAATAGAAAGACGTGGAGAGAGAGAGAGAGAGAGAGAGAGAGAGAGAGAGAGAGAGAGAGAGAGACCGGAGTGAGTGTAGTGAGTGGAGTGAGTGAGCGATAGAGTGAGTGCGAGAGCGAAGAGAACTGTCAAAACATAACATAAACAGATCGCAGAGTGAGTAGTGTTTCGGCGTTTCGAGAGTTCAGTCAAAGTTCAATAGCGAGAGACTGGGAGAGAGAAGGAGAGACTGGGAGAGAAAGAGAGCGAAATAGTGAGCGAAGAGTGAGTCTCGGTTTGCGAGTTCTCTCCGTCTCTACTCGAGTCGAAACAGATTTTTGTGAATCAAAAGAGACTTTTAAGGCGTTGGCTCTCAATGTGTGACCACTTCTACTACAGACTCCTCACGACTGGCTGTCTGTCTGATCGCTAATAAACATAAATAAACGATTCGTTTAGTCATTGTTTTCGATTGTCATTCCGTTTATTAATTTGTTTATAATTAGTGAAACACTAATCCATCGATCGCTACAAACATCGACTCAAGCGCTCACTTCAGTCAACCACTAAATAAATAAATACTTTTTCGCCGAAACGTAAGTATTTTTTAAGTGATTTTCTTATTTATATTTATTTCGTTTTATTTATTTAATTCTCAAATAAACGTATTTTTATGACTTATTTGACTAAAACGCCTAAAACTCATCTCTTCTCCACATTATTTTCGAGTCTTTTCGCAAAGATTTATGTTTTCTCTCGTAATTCAAGTCTAAGACTAAGTAATATTTCAATTTAAATGACATTTAATTGTTTTTAAAATGTATTTTCAATTACTATGTTATATGTTTTTCGAGATTTTTCCCGAAAAATCACAAATTAATGTCGATTTCTAGCATTTAAACGACAATTATTGCAATGCATTTGTTTTCGATGTTTTTTCACTTATGTTTTGACATTTTCCTCAACTCTTTGTATTTTTTAATCGCATTTTATAATTCATTTTTAAAATTAACAGTTGTTTTAGTCTATAGTTTCGGCGAATGTTTTGACAAATGAGAGAAATGTCTGAACGTCTGAAACGAATAATTGTTATTCAAATGCATAACCGAAAGGATTTGATTGAATTAATGTTTAGCGAAAATATTTTTCTTTTTTCAATTTCGCTCAATAATGACAATAAGAAATGCATTCATTGTCTGCGAAGAGTGAAACATAAAATGCAGACAAATATTGGAGGAAAACAATGTCTGAATGTTAAAACATAATCAAATAATGCAAACATTTAATTAAGTTTAATATGTATTGAATTTATTTCCGTTTTACGTATTACACAATTGAGACAACAATTGATTTCTGCTTTTCATTTCGGGATTGTCTGCAAAATAGTGGCAAAAAATTTAATGAATTTCTGTTCAAATAATTCTAATTATTATTATTGTCTCGAAAAACGAGAACTAATTTTCGAAACTTAATGAGATCTTCGAGTTTAGGTCGAAATGCAAATGTCTTTTTGGAGATTCCGTTCACGAATTTTAAGCCAAACTTTGCATTCAATTGCAAATTGCGATTATTGTCTACAAATTATAATTAATTTCTTCGCATTCTTTTTAAAACAGCAATTAATTATCAAGAGCATTTTTCTGGATTAAGTAGTTTTTACGTATAAACAAGTTTAAATATTTTTTAATGAGCTATTGATTCAGATTTATATTTGCATAATATGTTTAGGCGTTTAATACAACGCATCGTTTGAATGGATTGAATGCTTGGTTTAAATAATCGCGAATTTCAAGCCTAGACTCGAGAATTGAGTTTTTGTTTTCGCGTAAATGAGTGCTTAAAGTGCTATTCGAGTGCATAACTACACGTCTGCGGCAAACGGCCTATTGTTGAACACAATTCGAGGCTAACATTGGAGACGTTGAGAGTTGAGACCCATTTTCACGACTAAATACATTTCGTTTACCGGTTAGGAACCACTCGTTGCTCGCAGTCCTCACACAGTCCTCACACAGTCCTCACACTTCGTTATATCAGTCTCTCATCTAATCTCAACAATAGTTTTCTTTCCGAAAAAAGTTAATTAGAGTTTCGAAATAATGACGGGTTTGTGAGAAAAATCATAAATTTTTGTTCCGCAAAAAAAAACATTTTTTTCGTCGAAAAAGTTGTGTTTTATTTTAAGTCATCTCTTGATTGATTAGATATCAATGGAAACGCAAAAATTATAGTTATTTTCAGTTCAATAATATTCGATATACGCGAATGTTTCGGATTCGTTGCCATCATTTCCAATGCAATCATTAAAATACTTTTCGAATCATTTTATTTAAAGTTTAGTTAAATTTTTATTTCTATTTTTCTCGACGAGAGGTTTATTTTGTTTTTTATTGTGGCTTTGATTTGTCGTAATGGGTGTTCGAAAGAATCGAATAAATTGCCAAGATTAGGGTGCAATTGGCATGTTAAGTTAGGTCTAAGACATTGAAAAAAGACTGTTTGGTTCGTCTGCTTGAGCCTCGAAACGAGTTTTTTCTCTCCATTTGATTAATGATTGATATTTTCCTATTACTCGCAGTCTATTAATTAGTTTTTAATTTTAAATAATTTCATAACTCATTTCAAGTGTTAATGTCATTTAGAAAATCAAACTTTTGAGTTATGGTATATCTGTTGCAATCGTTTTATAGAAATTTCTAAATTCAACCAATTGTTCGAAATATTCGCATATTTTCTCTTTGATTTCAATTTTACAGTCTATTGAACTTTTTTGGAAACTCTTTTGAAATGCATATAACTTATAATTTAGTACTTTTTTTAATTAAAAATTTAAACAAAACTTTTTTTGAAATGTTAATTAAAATCATGACTTTTTTGTTTAAATTCAACTAAATTTTTGAATTACTGTAGTTATAAATCAATTGAAAATGTTTTGTAAAACTTTGGCTAAAATACGCTTTTATTTCGAACGAATAGGCAGTGAATAAGAAATATCGGTGCGATATGTGGACGGGAACAGTAGGTTTGGTCAACAATCAGCACAAGTATTTGACGGCCGAGACGTTCGGGCATAAGATCAACGCGAATGGGGTCGGACTGAAGAAGAAGCAGCAGTGGACTATCGAGCCGTTCCCTCTGAGCGCTAACGGCGCCGACTACTCGAACGGCAACCGTTTGGACGATTTGGATGAACTCGAAAACGTTGCGATCAAATCGCACCTGAATTGCTATCTGGCCGTCGACTCGTTCGGGAACGTCACCTGCGAGTCGGAGGAGAGGAGCGAAGGCGCGCGCTTTACCATCACTATCTGCTCGATGTCCCAGACCGGCCCAGCGGGACAGCAGGGTTTGCCATAGTTTTACTTCTAATATACATTCATTTATTTATTCGCTTTTTTGGGCAAAACTTTTCTCCAAAATAATAAATAAATGTTTTGTTTCTTTAAACGCCTTTTTAGTCATATTTAGTCTGAAATTGTATTCTTTTTTTTCGTCAAAATTTGTTTCAAAACTAATTATGTTTTCAAAACAATCATTACTTTTCTGACTAACAGGAAATCATTTGCGAGAATAAGCACTTCTTCTCATTTAAAATTATAATTAATATTTTTTAATTAATTATTTATTTGAGACTAATTTGTGATTTTTATTAATTATGGATTTATTTTGTGGTTATGTTTTATTTTATTATTTATTTCGAAACCATTTTTTAAATTAATTTGTTAATTAGTTAAGAGCTTTAAACATGAAATTCAAATCTTTTTATGTCAAGAATTTATACTGAAAAGAGTTTTAGGATTAATTTGGCAAATCGATCTTGATATAATTTTATGAAACGGCATATTCTATGAAATGGCAATAAATTATTTATGTTTTTATATTACGTTAAGCCAATCGATCGTTCCGTTGCATCAAAACATAACTTTTATAATTAGCTTAAATTGTTTTTATGCCTTCGAGAGAAAGTTTTTTGTCTGAAATAAAATCTCGAAATTCTTATACTTCAGTGAATTCGTGTTCCCTTCGAACGAACGCCGGAATTGCTGTGAAATTAATTAGATTTACATTTAATAGGGTTCGAGAAAATTTCCGATTAGATCTCCTTTTCCTTATAATCTTCGAAATTCTAATTAAACAACTTTTTCCAATCGATGTTTTGTTTTTGTTTTTATTCGAAAAATTCGTTTTTAAACTTCAATCAGTTAATTGATTTTGAAAACTGATTAATAATCTAATCGTCACTTAATTGGTTTAAAAGTTTTTTAGTTTAATTAAAATTTGACTGAAAATAGGGTATAATTTATAGAATAGAAAATTAGTATATATTTCGAAATTAATGATTTGTCTGCGAAACCAAACCGAGACTTGAATTTGTGTGTAAACTACTCGCAGAGCAAATCTCGTGGGCCTTCCGGAACATCACCAGAGGCTACTTCCTGGGCACCACATCCGACGGCATGATTCAGTGCAACGCGAAAATGCCGCAGTCGAGGGCCGAGCTCTGGCACGTGCATCTGGTGCCAGCCCGGGGTGAGTCAGACTCTCATCTCTTAATTAAATCAATGAATGGGTCGACAGAATTGGATCAAATGATTGCAAATCTCATTAATCCGAACATTAGGCGCAACGATGTTTGCACTGAAGTCTATCGGCAGAAAACGGTTCGCCCGAACCATGTCTTCCCTTTCAGGTAATCCCTTCGACCCAACCATTAGTTCGCTTTTTATTCTTCAAATACTCTTTAATTAATTGCTTTTTAAAGCGGATTCACAAATATTTTGTAGTTATTTAGAAAAGAAAAATTTTAACTCATTATGAGATCAATAAATAGTTTTTCCTTAAAATTCATTTACAACTCAGAAATGCCATTAATTCTCGAAACTATTTATTTGCAAAAAGATATTAAAATATTTTTGCAGTCAATAAATGTTTTCAGAGCTTATCTCAAAACTTAAATTACAAATACTTTGAACGAAAAATGTGTTAATATTCGAGAAATTAATGTTTGAATTGAATGGCAACTAAAGGCCAACTAAACGGCGCTACGAATGGGAGCGACAACAGTGAGCAGATCCAAGTGGACGCGACGCACCCGTGGGGTTCGGAAACCCTCTTTCAGTTCAAGTACTTCGAGGGCGGGAAGTACGCGCTGTTGACGTCGAGTTCGAAGTACTTGACCAACGAAGGCGTTTGCGTCGATCTGAGCAAAAAGGAGAACAATTCGGTCGCTTCGATGCCTCCTCTCGAGTGTCTCTTCACAATCGAATACCATTGCGGAAACATCGCCTTCAGAGACAGTTCGGGCCGCTATCTGGCGGCGGCCGGCCGGGCGTCGCTGTTGAGGTCGCGCTCGACCCACGTAACCAAAGACGAACAGTTCGAGTTCGAAATGGCGCCGATTCAGGTGGCGCTGAGGGCGACCTTCAACAACAAATGGGTTTCCACTAAACAGGGTTTGCATTCTCTCAACCCTTTCGGCGCTTAATCGCGAATCTAATCCCTATTTCGCGACTTAGGAGTGGATCTGTCGGCCAATCAGAACGAAGTGACAAAACAGGAAACGTTTCAATTCGAGTATAACAACGCCGACCAGAGCTGGTATGTCACCACTTATGAGGGCCACTACTGGGCGATGGGCGGCGCGTCGACCATACAGTCGAACCGAGACCTGAGCGCCCGAACGAGTTTCCGACTCAAGTGGAACACCGACGACGGCTCCTGTAGTCTGTCGGTCAGCGACAACAACAAAGACGAGTCGATGTTGAAGTGGATCTGCGCCCGAAAATCTGGTCAACTATTCACTGGTGGGGCCGACTCTGCCGTCAAATTCTTCGTTAAATTTTTGAACAGGACTTCCGTCAACTTGAGGGCCAGTAATGCTTCCGGTTTTGTCGGACTTAAACTTCCGGGTAATGAGTCGTACATTTGGCCTAAAATTAGAAACAATTGTCTAACGAATGACTAAACTGTTTCGACTCTTTCCGAACGGTTAGGTTCGGGCAAACTGGACAACAATAAGACGACTCCCGATTCGATTTCGATAGAATACGCCAACTCTGACAACAACGGACTCGACTTCTCGGACATCGACTCGACGTTCAACTGCTGTTATCTGAAAATGATGTCAAATAACAAATACCTTTCGCTCATTGAGAACAACTGTCTGGCGGCGGACGCGCAGTCGCCCGCCTGTGCCCAGCAGTTCCAAATCGAGTTGCGGAACGGCACACAAATCGCGATCAAGACTTACGAATCGAATTCGAATTATTTAAATCTTACCAAAAATGGTTCAATAGTTGTCTCGAATTGTTTGCCCGAATCGGCGACTCTTTGGGAGTTCTAATCGAATGAATTGAATGAAAAGATTTGAATCGAATTTATCGAATGAATTCTGGACTCGAATTGATTGTACGCTAACTTCAAATTCAAATTCAAATTCAAATTCTGATTATTAATTACCGAATCTTAAGACCAAAAAACACATTCTCTTTCCGAATATCTATTAATATATCTCTACTATCAATAGGAATCTCTTTTTTACATTTTTTGTACGTTTTTTTCAAAGCTTTTAAAAAGTGATGTCTTTTTATATAACTTATATCATAATTATTTCGCAATAAATTTTTATTTAATTTTATACTCTTTTTTAAAACATTTGATACAAATTCTGATTTATATAAATGATATTTGAGTTTAATATTTGTTTTTTTTGTATTACTTTTATTACAATTGATTGTAAGAATATTATTGTTTAAGAAAAATAATTAATTAGAGTTGAAAATAAAAATAAGAATTTTCTGTCGAATTATCTTATTTTTGTTTAAATACATATTTTTGTAAAATCCGATTATTTTGTTTCGGAAATAATATGAAATTATTTTGTTTTTAATGCGTTTTCGTTTTTATCGACAATAAAATAATTTATTGAACTTTTAATTAAAGAGCTTTTCCTTCCCTTTAAACTGTCGGCCAATAGACACACATTTTGAGAGAAAATGCGATTTTTCTGCTGTCATAACAACCGGCAAATTGTTGTTTTCGACGGTTTTTTAAATATAAAAAACTTTTGATTGAAGTTTTCATTTCCAGTGACGCCTGTGTTTCGGTGAAGACATTTAAACCCAATTCAACACTTCATACCTGCAATACCTGTACGCGATTTGCGACTGTTTTGTCAGTTAAACGCTTTGAGCGTTAGTTCTGTCCAACAGTTTAGTAATGTTTTGGTTTTGTGTTTCAAATATTTTGTTTGCATTCAAAGCATATGATGAGAGCTCTGACTGTCATTTGAGCTCATCGTTTGATTTTCGATTGGATTTTATGTAATGTTACTGTAAATCCATTTTTTCGATCCTAGATATGAATTATTGCGAATTCTCGCCAAATATTTATCAAAACATTTATCGCTACTAATACTCAGCGTTTTATCGCAATTAATACAATCGCTAATTGACTGACATTTAAACGAAAAAATATTTGGTATCATAACTGAAAACTATTTTAGAATTGATATAACATTTATGTTAGTTATCAAACAGTTTACATAACTTTCAATTAATACTTAACTAAAAGTTTGCCATTAATTGAATTAATATTAAAAATGACATTATTTTCGAAACTGGTATTTAACCACTATTTCCAATTAATTGAATGTTTAAAATTGCCATGCTTAACTCACTAATCGAATTAATCTAACTTTCAAACAAATGTGCGATTATTGCCGACCGACTCGAAGGCCATTCCCGACAACCTGTGGAACACGTCTTTAGATCTGATTAGTGATAATCGCGAGAAATGGAAATTAGTTTTGATTTCGGTTTTTGGAACCATTACTGCAATGAAATTATACGATCTCTACGACAATGAACAGTGTATTTGACCACTAATTCGCTTTTAATTGATTTTTAATTCAATTTAATTGTTTCGAAAACTTTTCATTTACTCGACTATTCAGTGAATGTCCGGACACTGAAGGAGAAGTCATTCAAACTATTGGTGCGATTGCCGTTCGTGAGCGGCTATGTCGAGGAACAGCTGTCTTCGGTCGACAAATCGATTTCGCGAGAAGTGGCGAAAGTCTTCGAGTCGTCGATATATATCTCACATTTGCCACTAAAGGGCCGAAAGACCGATGAGATTATTGATGAGATTAAGAAATACGAGAAAATCGGGAAAATTGACTACAGGAAGGGTCGGGCCTCGGGTACTGACCACTCGTTTGGCTTTAATTCAAAATTAATAATTAGTTTAAGTTTTAAACGTTTGAACTAAACGTGCATTTGTTTGACCGAAAGGCACGGTTTACTGCGACTTCAACACCGACCTGACGACACTGTTGGGCCGGGTGTACGACATGACCGCTTACACGAATCCGTTACATCCGGATGTGTTTCCCGGTATCAACAAAATGGAAGCGGAAATCGTGCGAATGGTTTGTCGGCTCTTCAACGGCGACGACAAGAGTTGCGGTACTTTGACATCGGGTGGCACTGAGTCTATAATACTCGCCGTTAAGGCGTTTCGAGATTACGGCCAACGGGTCAGAGGTATTCGCAAACCCGAGATTGTAGTGCCGGTGACCGCACACGCGGCCTTCCAGAAGGTATGCCAACTGTTCTGCGTTCTATATGACAGCACATACCCTAACCCACACCCAAACCCATACTCAAACCCAAATGGGTTTGGGTTCTAGTGTTGAGTCGGCAGTGCCTTTACATTCGGTTTTAGTTTATTATTTCTAGCAATTTACCAGTTTATATGAGCAAGGTTATTTCATTTTTAGGATTCCTATTAATAGAAGCTCTATAATTACGACTACTTTCTAACTTATCTGTGTAACTTGATAAAATTGTGTACCGGTATGTAGCTTTTTAGTCTATCATGATTACCGTAGTAGTTTAGCAAGATAATTTTTGAACCGATAATATTTGGTCCTAAAGCTATGATTAGAACAAATGATCAATTGTTGCTGTCTATTATAGTTGATGTGTCATTACATGACAAGTAAGAAATTGTTTATATTTGTAGCATGAAACTTTTGAAAATGCAATTTGTTAATTTAAATTCACAAATTAAACAAGTCCAACGTAAACAACTTTTTATTTTTTAGCATGATTAAATTATTAGCTTATATAGAACTTTTAATAGATTTATAATTTATAATTTGAATTATTTATAATTTTTGAAATAACTAATTGCTTATTAAAAGCAAATATACTTTTAAAAGAAAATGTACATGGTGATCTGTTTCGAACTCGATTGAGTTTATATGTGCTTGCTAACTTTTAAAACGCGCTATAATGGGTTAAATTGAATTTTGACATTTTTGTGGAAAAGGCGACTCAAATGCTAAACATGAGAATCAAGTTCATCGAAGTTGAGCCGAACTCTTGGAAAGCAAACCTGAAAGCCATGAAAAGTGCCATTTCTAGCAATACTGTGCTGTTGGTCGGCTCGGCCTGTAATTACCCGCACGGGATCATCGATGACATTGAGGGCATCGCTAAGGCATTGATACTTTTGAATAACACTTTGAAACTCGAATTCTTAACGTTTTAATTGATTTAATTGCGAACAACAGTTGGGACTGAAGTACAACATTCCCGTTCACGTCGACTCGTGTTTAGCCGGTTTTCTCCTGCCCTTCATGACCGCCGCCGGCTTTCCAATGCAAAGCGTCGACTTCTCTGTTCCCGGAGTGACCAGGTAACATGATCAAATTGTATATTTATGTACTTTAAATCTTAATATTTTTGCATTGAATACAATTTCCAGCATTTCGGCCGACACTCATAAATACGCTTTCGCTCCGAAAGGCTCTTCAGTTATAATGTATTCGAAGAAAGAGTATCGAAGACATCAATACAGTGTTCAGACCGACTGGCCCGGAGGCATATACGCGACGCCCACTTTGGCCGGTAGTCGCTGCGGCTCTAGTATTGCCAGATATGTATTGTTTTAGTCTTTTAATTTAGTTTATCATGAATTAATGATGATTATAGCCTTTATAATTGAGCATGCAACAAATCCAAATTAATATATTTGTTTTGCTTTTGCTTTTGCTGAGCACCTGTTGGTCTACTCTCTTGCACTTCGGGTTTGAGGGTTACGTCGAGACGACCAAAAAGATCATTCAAACCGCGCGGTATCTGAAGAAAGAATTGGCGAAAGTGGACGGAATTCAGATTATGGGTTAGAATAGATTTGAGCCAAACGTTTGACGATTTCATAAATGACTTAATATCGCATTAATTTCTCACAAAAGGCGATCCACTTATGAGTGTAATCGCCGTAAAATCCAATCGATTCAACATTTTCAGACTTAGGTTTGCAATTATGGCGAAACATCTAAATTTAATATTTTTCCCTAAATTTATTCGAATTGTTTGGTTTAAAAAGTGATAAGTTATCGCAAATGGGTTGGAGTCTAAACCCACTTCAGTTCCCGTCAGCCGTTCATATCTGCGTGACGTTAGCGCACACACAGAGCGGAGTCGCCGACGCTTTCGTTGCCGATGTCAAGCATGTGGTCGACGAGTGTCTGCGGGTGCCGTCGGACGAGAAGGAGGGAATGGGTGTCATCTATGGAATGGCACAGAGTCTGCCCGACCGGTCAATGGTCTTGGATCTGGCCTCGCATTACATCGACGAGTTGTACAACGCGAGGGACGGCGACAGCGAATGATTCACACATTTGTCTCATTCAGTCGTTTAGTTATTTAACTATTAATTAGATTTTAGTAATTATTGTTGAATTTAGTTCTAATTGTTTTGTTTAACTAATTTATATACATTGCAAGCGATTAATCAAATTTTGTTTTACCGCTAATTAATTTATTTTTGCTCAGTTTGAAAATTTAGCAATTTAGTCTGAGAAGATTTGGGTAGTTTAGGGACAGGCGTACAATGCAAGCAAATTAAGAGATTTGATTAATTTAGGACAAATGGGACCAAAATTGCCTTATTTATCAAATATTAACATTTATATTAACTGCCTTTAAACCGGATTTATACTACATTTTTAAATTAATATATCTTGGTAAAATGTACAAATTCTAGAGTTTGATAATTAATTTTGTTTTTTTTGTAATGATTGAAATTAATTATAGTCTGTAATGTTTAAATTTTATGTATTTATTGTTTTAATTAAATTTAGACTCATTTTAGTTAAAAACAATAAAAAAAAGTTTGAATTTACGTTAATTACAAAAATAATTTAATTTGATTTACATTCGGTCAGGGATTCAAACAGCAAATTGATTTATAGCTGATTTTTTGAATAAAAGAGTCTGTGTGTTGGCTTTCTCGTGATTGGAACTGGGTAGCTGTGCAAACAAAGTAAAAGTATCTAGTTAAGCTATAGTATAATAGTAAAATAATAATAATTTTAAAATTGTTATATTACTATTTAAACAATAATTTTAAATAATAGGCATTTCAGGCTTAAATATAGATTTTTGAAACTTGTTGAACTCACTAGTAGGGTTGAGGACATGAGCGGGGTTGGCCATTAATAGCTTGTTGCTTTCCCAACATAATGCCAAGAATCAATCCCTTGTAAAACTTCTTCTCTCCGAGCGATTCGATCGGCACTGATATCAACGACAATAGCTGTAGAAAAATCGCGAATACAATGTAGAATTTCTTATGAAATTTCATTTTACACTGTTATAAAAGTTCTCTCTCTTAAAAATTGTGATTTCTTAACACATTTGAAGTTCGCTTTGAATTGAACTTCAATTTCTTGAACTGATTTAGTGAAGAAGTGTTGCATTGAATTCGATTTTTGCGAATTAATTATTTGTTTTAACACTTCATTTAACGCTTTACTAAACTCTAAATAAATAACATTTAAATCGATTTAAGGGCTAATCAGTGGCAATAAAACGACTTTAATATTTGATTAAATACTTTTTAATCGATTAATAAATTATTTTATTTCGTGAATCGAATTAATTGCATTTAAAAACACTAATTTATTAAAAGTAAAATTTGTATAAATTAAATTTATTTGTGTTAATTGTTTTTCTCTAAACATGATATATATTTTTAATTTTGCGAATTAAAAATATTGTGCAAAATAAATATTTTTTATTATAAAATATATAATTTAAGTAAGCATGTTTAAATGAGTTTTATGCACAGACAGTAATTTATCATAACTTTTATTATAAAAATGCACAGGGAAGATTCATGTCAAATCAAAATGCATCTGGCTATATTAATGGTAGACGACAAAGTGAGGCACTCTGAATTAATACTGTATACTAATAAGCCAGAGTAACTACAAAGTAGCATATTTATATTTAGAATCTCTGAACTTAACCCATATATTATATAAGTCATGCATTTAATGTACGGTTTAATAGTTGTTCACTAATGGCATCAGTCTATCGGCAATTGTTTGCAACCATTACTCGACTAGAGTTGCGAAACAATCTGTTTATTTAGTCTATAATTTTACATTTTATTTATTTATTCTTCAAAATAACAATAATATTCCTCTTATTCTCTCGTCATTGTGTCACTACATCTCATCGTTAAACTATCACATTGTTTGTATAGCAAACAAAATCAGTTTATCATTGTATCAGTGTACTAAATTATTGCATTCATATTTAGTTTATACTTGTTTAGAAAATTATTCTAATATTATGTCACAATTATATTCTTATCTCTTTATTTCGCATTGTTTAGCATTTTTCTCATTTCCATTCATTCTATTATACGTCGATTACTGTTACACTAAAACATCTTTAAATAACATAAAACTTTTTTCTTACTTCAAAATCTTGTGATTCTCTTTCGACTAAAAATACGACTCTATTTGCGCTAAAGTTATGCCAAAAATCTGTTTATGCGTTGAATTCAAAGCAAAATTGCGTTCAATTTAATGCGAATCAGTGTTAATGTGAAGTGAAATTAGAAATTCTAATTAAACTCTACTATTCTTCAAGATTTTCATTAATAATTTGTATGCTAACATATTCTGTGTGCTTAATACGTTTTTATAAATTATAACAAGTTGGTTTTTCACTGCATTGGTTGGAAAAAAGTTAATTTATTTAACAACAAAACGCATATTAATACGTTAACTGAATTGTCGATTGAATTGAAGAAATGGTAAAAAAAAGAGTTTTAAACGCAAAGCGATTGAAGCGTTTAATAGAGAATAATGAGTGAAATGAATATAAAATAAATTATCAATTCTTCTCTCAATTCACTCGATTTAGGGCTAAAATAATTATTTCGACCGAAAGTTCATTGACTCGAAGTGCGAGCGAAACGGCGAACGCCTGACGCCTGACGTCTCTCCACTCAAACGCGATTCGCGTCTCAGACAGCGCTCGAGCGCTCGGATTCAACGCAAACACATCCACAGCTCCACAGCTCCACAGCTCTACAGCTCTTCAAACACTTTTGAAGTGAAAATATTTTCGTATCGATATATAGCCGTTAAAAATCAATTGCAGATTAAGTGTTATTTATGTCAAGGTTTTGAGCGCTTTCTCTACTGCGAAAAGGGCCCAAATTGTTGGCAGAAAAGCAATGCAATTATCGGCTATTTTAGTGCTGAACCAGTTCTCACACAACCATTAAGTGCATCGAAATCTCAAACGAATTATTGAAATAACTCTTTCATTGAATCCAATCCAAGCTTTCCATTCAATCGGTGTCTCAATCGGCGCCCGAATCGGTGACCGCTTCGCACGCCTTGGCCGCGACGCCCGCCGAGCGCTCACCCCATCGCCAATCGGCTGCTGACGGCGTCGGCGCCACTCGACACGCGGCCGACGACATCGAGACATCCATTTCGAGGCAAACGTGTTCTTCGAAGTGAGCGCTCGTCTGCAATGCCGGTCAGGTCTTCGGCCGAACTGAGCTGCGGCCAAATGCAAGACATCGAAGCAGACAATTGCAACTGTTCTGACGGCCGCTGCCATGACTCCGACAAACTGTTCAACTCTCAGCAGAACTCATCCAAACAGCAACTGATCCAAACGAAGCAGTCTTTGCGCGGCGTTCCGCTCATGGCTTCCCGTAATTACCACCAATTTGTCGCTCGATTTACCACTTCCTCTAATGCCGTCTTTTGCGGCCATCGGTTCACAGATAA
This sequence comes from Metabelba pulverosa, assembly GCA_034697605.1. Classification (NCBI taxonomy): domain Eukaryota; kingdom Metazoa; phylum Arthropoda; class Arachnida; order Sarcoptiformes; family Damaeidae; genus Metabelba; species Metabelba pulverosa. The sequence goes on along the minus strand of JAQIXC010000459.1, from coordinate 9,917 downwards.
GCAGTTAGGAGTCACTCAATCCCTGCTCTACAACGGATCCAAATTCGGTGGACACCAGAAGTCGAAGGGGAACTGCTATGACGTCGAAGTTGTCCTTCAGGTCACTAATCAGTTGTTTATTTGATTTGCTTTTATCTCATTTGCGATTATTTACATTTAATCTGTGTATTAATGTCTGAACTACAGAATGTGGACGAAATCAATTCATATCTTTGCGGTTACTTAAAGATCAAAGGTATTACCACTAAATTGTCACTAAATTGTCACTAAATTACTACTAAATTATATTTCATTGATAACTCATTTCTGTCCAAAACCGAAGGCCTGACTGAGGAGTACCCGACACTCACGACGTTCTTCGACGGAGAGATTATTTCCGCCAAATATCCATTTCTGACCCGAAAATGGGACGCCGATGAAGACGTGGACAGGTATGAGAGGGTTGAGCGCATTTGCCGATTGGCCACTCGTTTGACTAAACGCCGATTGTGTCCGCATTTGCAGAAAGCATTGGTCGAAGTTCTTGCAGTTCTACCAGTTTTCCAAACAATTCAATTCCGATTCATTCGATTACAATCAACTGAATAACACGGACTTCGTGTTCATGCGATGGAAGGAACACTTCTTAGTTCCCGATCACACCATTAAAGTACGCATCGGATCCGACTTATCTGATCCGAAATTTCGACTTTGCTTTCAATTCAATTAATTGTCGTTTCTATTGATTCCGTTTGTCAGGACATAAACGGCGCCTCTTTTGCCGGTTTTTATTACATTTGTTTCACGAAATCAAACGCCACTATTGAGGGCTATTACTATCACCGGCAGTCTGAGTGGTAAGTCATGTTAAGTTTGCCATTTCAACCATTCTAACAATTCTAGCATGTTTAGTTTAATTCTCTAATCCGAAGCTCACGAACCGAAAAGTCGGTTCAATTTTCCACTTTTTTCGGCATTTGTTTGCCTAAACTAATAGACATTTAATTATCGGTTGAATTCGATAATTACAAAGTTGTTATTTCGCGAATTTGCTCCGAAATGATGTTAAACCACAGTTTGATTCTTTGATTTTTAGGTACCAGTCCTTGACATTGGTTCACATACCGGAACACTCGATACAGATCTATGAGTTTCGCTAAGAATTCTGTAATTGCTTTCAAAAAACTAATGACTTTTTTAGCGGTTTTTTCCTTTAGAAGAAATACGAGTGAAAAATGTCAACAAAATTGACAATTTATGCAGAATTTTATTTATTTATTAATATTTTTTTTGATTATTTAATTTTAATTATATTTAAATTCGTACAAAACAACTCGAAAATTGTTTTTAATTTTGTTTTGTTTGACTCAAATCCTAATATTATTTTTCTCTTTTTCTCAACAATTCTCTTAATTTTTGAATTTGAAGAATAACTCAAATAATTGATAACAAGTTTTATTGTTGGCTACGAAAAGATGATTATATTTTTTGCGGTTTGTTTTTTAATTTCAATTCCTATATATTTGTTCTCTTATACTTTTATTTTGCACAAAACAAATTGTTGAAATTATATATATTTTTCTCTTTTTTCTTGTTATTCTCCTGTTTTTATTGTCCTTTTAAAATAACACTTCTCTTTTTTTTTAATTTTATTTATCGAATAATTACTAAAACAATTGTTTTAGCAATAAATTTGTTTTTTATTGAAAAAACAATCAAATTTTTATTGATCTGAAATAAAACAAATGTTTAAAAAATGAATATAAAATTTGCGAAATTATAGCTTTTTATAAATATATCAAAAAAAATGAATATAAAATAATATAATAATAATAATATAGCGTTTGTAGAAAAACAACTTTGAATTTAGTGTATAATTCGAGTGTAGAATAAAAAATGGTTTTTCAAAAAGAGTTGTTTAAAAGCAATCGAAAAGACTAGCAATTAATCAATCAGTCGATTCGGATAATTGATTAAAATAATGGAATATTTTTGCGCAAATCGTTTATTGCAGTCGAGACTAGTATTGAATGTTATTTTTCTCGTAAAATAGGCTCAAAATCTTGAGTTTTAAAACCTATTGTTTAATAAATTAAGTTTTGATTAATGAATGGAAAAAGTTGGCGAAAAGTATAAAATGTGAAAAACAAAATGTTTGGCAGCGATTAGAAACTTATTTCAAAAATAATTGATTAAAAAACAACTTTTCGTTTGACTTATGTTTTCGAACGGAACCTAAAGCCCAACTAAACTATCAATAAATGCTGGGATTTAGTCGACAACTAAGTGATTGATTATTTTAAAACCTAAAATAACACGTTTATTATCGACTGTTTTTCTCTCTATTTGTGCCGTTCAGTCAGTAACTCGTAATCACATTTCACACATACTATGGCTTACAATCAGATCTGGCTTTCCTTGGAGTCAACAATTGGAATACCGAATATATACTGTTATAAACTAAAGCAATATTTTAAACATTTAGATAGTATTCTAATCGATAAAAGAAAACAAATGATTAGATTTTCAGTCATTCTTAGCGTCCCTTTCCTCACGACTCGAACCAAAAGCAAATGAAAAACATTTTCGAAGAAAAGCCCAAAAACTCGATTCGATTTCCGCATAAATGTCTGTAAAACGTCTGTAAAATGTGTGCAAAATGTTTGGAATTATATGTCGAAGTGTTTACGACAAACACTGCATAAAAACCGAAATCAAACGGAATTGTTAGCAAAACACGTATTACAGTTAGGAGTGGCCGTCGGGTTCGCATTTGCGGACTAACGCCATAACAATTCGGTCAAACTTTTCGAACTTCTCTTCGCTATCGACGCGAGAGCCGCGAAACCCGAACAGAAACTGTCGATGAAATTCGGTTTCGAACATATCTGACAGCAGTTCCTCGAACTGGATGTCGGAGTTCAACACCATTTGAGCGTTTCGTCGATAGTTCGCCAAATGTTGCGACTGTTCATCAAATATAGTGAATGAGAAAAAGTGGACAAATAATGGCCTAATTTGGTCACCATTTGAGAGCCGAACTCCAAATGGCTGTAAATGTATTGTAAACCGCAATCAACAGCCGTTTGTTCGAACCAGAGGTCCAGAGATTCGCAATGTCTGGCCACAGCCTTCGGGTCTCTGTCGTCCTTCGGCGCCTCTCTCTCACTAATAGTCGAATGCCTTTCGAGTATTTGAATCAAAGTCAGAACGAATGGAATCGATGTGTTCGGAGCCGACGGTTCTGTGCACTCAGTCATCGATTTGAACTGAGGTCTCAGTTTAGTCTCAAAAGTGATCGCATTTTTGGTGAAGTTTTTCCGAAAGAGATTCCAACTAAAGGGTAGAAAAATTGGTTTAAATTTCGGTTAAATTTGTGCCAATACTAGCGATACATACGCGTAGAGGTTAGCGATGGCGGGCATATCGAGGGCCTCCATAACGGCGCCGAAGCCGAACAGATCGCCGAAAGCCGTCTTCGTCTCGATTGCGATTTCAATCCATTTATTCATAATTAGAGTTCGATTCTCATCACTAATTGCAGTCAAAATAGTTATTATAACAAAATATTTGAGACATTCGTGTCTTTCGATCAAATCTAAGCGCATTTGATGTCCGATCGGAAGGAGTATTAACTCGAGCGCCGAACCAACGCCGAGACCAAAGTCGCGGTCGATGTCCAACAGGTTTATGAACTGAATATCACATTTAACCAAATGATTGGCCAGAATGCGAGGCCCGGTGTCCGACAGAACCGATTGGATTTTGACGATCGCTGTCGAGTCCAACGGCTTATTCTCTTTCGGCAGAAGATATGTGTGAAAAGTCTCCGCTTTTATCACCGATGAGTAGATCGGCTCCGGAGGGGTAGGAATGGGAGGAATGGTTAGGTCTTCGGTGACTGACGACGAATCGGTAGTTGGAATTGGTTTCGCATCTCTCGTCTCGTAGTTCTTGTCTTCGGTTTGTTTCGGCGAAACGTTTTCGGAGAAGAAAGCGCTGTCTTCTGTGTCTTCTGTCCCTTCGGTCTTCCCCGACGAGTGGCCACTGCTTTCCGACAGAGTATCACAATTTAAGCTAATAGTCGACAACTTCTGCACATCCGCCACATCGGCCATACAGTCGTCGGACGAGTCGGTCGACTGAGTCGGGACTCGACTCGGCTTTGGCGGCGGAATATCGCTCTTGTCTTCACTCGAAAGCGCGTCATTCGGTTCGCAATTATATTTCGTTTCAATTAAGTTATTATTCGTTTTATCTGTCGATTGAATGCAAAACTAATTAGTATTTCAATCGAAACATCGATTGTTTGAATGCAAACCCCTATAGAACTGAAGGTCCGTCAGCGGAACCGTTCGGTTGACGGGAGTGGAGATGACGGCCATTGAGGCGAGACTGACGGGCCGTCGGTTGCCGACGTAGAACGTAATCAAATCGGAAATCGAGTCGAAGTAGTCGTCTTCGAAAGTGTATCGAATGGCTTGATATTCGGTGTTCGCGTGGAAGACGACTCGAGAGATGACGAAATGCAAGACATGCTCTTCACTGCGGGTCGACAGCACGTAGTCGTCGGGTCTGGCCGTGCAGTTGCGGACCAGGAATTGGCCGCAAGTGGTCAGCAGTTGTTCGGCTTTGGAGCGGCTGATCGAGCCGTGAAACCAACTGCACGAACGCACGTCCGTCCAACTCAGCGACAGTTCCCATTCGAGCCGTTTCCGGATCAGCTGTTCTTCAGACGTTCCCATTGCTTGCCATTCAATGCGCTTTCGATTCAATCAATAATTCAGTTTTGATTTGAATTACATTTTTGTTTCGATTTATTATTTGTTTTGTTTTCGGTTTAAACCAAATAATTAGCGAATAATACGATTAAAGTCTAATTGAGATTAAAATGTTTTGACAATAATTGCATTCATTATCTAATACTACGTCTGGAATGACGTCTGAAATAGAAATCAAAACACAATTAATGAAAACATAACATAAATTCAGTTGTGATTAGAGTTCTGCACGAAATCAGTGAATACTCTCTGACTCTCAGACTATTAGCTCAGATGACAGACAGACCCGGATTGCAGACTCACCTACAGTTGGCGCTCAGTGCTGGCAACGCGCGTTTGCGAGCAATCAATGAGGAGGATGTTGAAGTTATTGCATCCGATTGCCGCTAATTTCAATTGATTAAACTTGATGAATTGCGATGAAGAGTGATTGCTTAGCGTGCATTCCTAAATTGGCCATGCTAGGCATGCTAGGCCATGAGTGTGAATTGTATTATGCAATTGAAATGCAGTTATAATAATGAGTCTAATATTGTTGTAAAACTCGAATCTCGAAGTTTGAGCTAAGCCTAGCCTAACCTAACCCCACAAGTCGTGAGAGCGGTGTAGAAGTGGTACTCAAACCCAAAGGTTAAGTCGATTCAAACCAATTGAATGCATCGATTAATTGAAGCAAATCGTCTCAATTGAACAAATGTTTGCATATATTGTCGACAATATTGTGTGCAATATATGTATGAATATTGTCCTCAATATGTCATTGAGAGGAGAGATGGGAGAGACGGGAGAGAGAGGAGAGAGCAATGAAATGATGAATTGCAACAATTGCTGCAAACTATTTCCGATCGTTTCCAGTGCACCGCTGCTAGTGCTGTACTGCCTGTGCGACAATCCAGCAATTTAGCATGCTCGATTTAGGCGAACGATGATACGTTGGATATTAATAAATTAATACATTAATACACTGTAGCATTATTTCTCCGCATTATATAATAGTTTGCATTTCAGTGATTGCGAAAAAAGTGTCAATTATTCGCAAATGCAGTTCAAAGCGACGATTATTCGAGTGCTTCCTCTCAGGGGTTGGTTGTCACTACCAGGCTATTAGATGAGGCATGCTCATTTTTACACACCGCACATTTTACTGCCACACAAACAGAATTAATGATTTTTTTGTCATATTTCGACTTGAATTCGGAATTGACTGCACAATAAACTTATGTTAATTACAATATTATACAAAAATGTACAAAGTAGATTTTAAGTGCACATTCATCGCTACCCCACTCTTCTACTCCTCTACTCTTCTATACTCTTCTATTAGGCTATACGAGTGTTCAAACAATTAACTAAAGAATAATTTTCCTATAATTTGTTAGTCAATGCCAAACAATTATCTTTGATTCGCATTTTCATTGTTTCGGTTTTCGCTAAATACTACACTGAATAACAATATGCGTTGCAATACATCTCACAAGTTATTCGAGTTAAATTGAAATGCTTAAATTGGTTTTGCTTTTTGTTTTGCGAAAAAGGGTAAAAAGAAAAATAGCAAGGATAAATTGCGCAATTATAAACAACTAGTTTATTTATTGAACACAAAGTAGCTGTATGAATTAATTATTTGGTGAAATTATTTTATAATTACAGTATTTAAATGTGTGATAATTATTTATTTACACTAATGTTCAAACTTTTTTATATTTCTAACAAATTTTATAATTATTACAATTAGATTACAATAAATTAAATTAAAGTAATTAAACTGAGAGTTGTTTTAAACATGTAATTTTTAGCATGTAATTATTTCAAGTTTAATATTTCTATAATTCTACTTCAGAGGGGTAACAAACTTTTAATTTAAACTTAAACTGGATTGTAGTTCGAGTGAAAACATAACTTGGTGGTTTCTAGAACCGAACTTTCGGTCAATTTATGCTAATTTACTAAAATTTAAATCAAATTAACAATTGTTTTGTTCTTATGTTAAAACCGAATGAAAATAGCTTTCGGCGACTCTTTTGAGCGAATGTTTGCAAACCCTAAGGAATGGCTGAATTATTACTGCATATAAAACAAAAACTTTAAACTTTAAAATGATATTAAAATGCTCATTTTTCACTCATCACAAACTTTGCTTTAATATTTAATGGGTTGCGTTGGGCGGGTTGGCTGCGAACCGAACTAAAATGCGCGATCTATTCGGAAAATTTGCAAATCTAATCAAAATGTTTTCCAACTCATAGTCGCAATATTTTTTCAATGAATTAATTTCGAGAATTTTTATTTCCAATTTCGAAATGTTTTTCACTGACGAGTGAGTTGTTGTTTTTGAATAATGCTAAAAATAAACACTACTTTTGTTTTGTTCCAGATCTCTGACAATAAAATAAATTCATATTTTTTTTATTTAATAAAAACTTTCTGTGCATTTAATGCAATCGTGTTTTATACTTCACACTCGAAGCGTAACTTAATCTGAATTTAATTGTTTGAATGTTTTAAAGGTTTAAAAATTGAATTTAATTGCAGACAAATGCCGAGCACTTACTGAGCACTTTCTGAGTGTATATTATAGTTTGGATTTTATTTTAGCTCGATCGAATTTGCAAATAATAATACACTTCAAGCAAAATCCAAATTATTGTTTTACAGGTTTATTTTTAAAAATCTACAGTCGATAATCCTTTTGTTTACACAAAAGTTGATCAATGCGTTAGATTAGGACGCACATGATTGCAGCCCAAAACTAGTTTTTAACCCGCGCAAACCCATTTTATATCAGTTGCTCGAAGTCATCGGTTGTAGTTTAAAGTTTTTATTTTGTGATAAACGCCGATAGTTCGGCGATATTCTCATCCAACAGACATCGGTTGGAGTCCATACTTCCCACTCCTGACCGGTATTGTTACCGAAATCGGTGGAATCATATCTCACGGCGCAGTGATTGCGCGCGAGTTCGGCATTCCGTCACTTATCGCAGTCTACGGCAAAGTCTGGGGATATTCTGATCACATACTCGACAGACATCGGTTGGGGTCAGTTTTAGTGACAATTAGTGACAATTAATAAAAATGAGTCGAAACTATCAATTAACTGTCGAACAAAGACATTTTATAATTAAATTTAATTATATTGCAAAATCTGATGAAAATTGTGCGAATAGATTTAGATATGTATTAAATAAGTTTGAAGAACAATTTAATTTTTTATTTAGTGAGAAAACATTTTATAACGTAATAAATAAGTTTGAAAAAAAGTTTACACTTAATAATTTAAACAAAAATGCCGTTCATGTAAGAAATGTTCGGACACCAGAAAACATTGCTTTAATTAGTGAACTTATAGATTGTAATATTACATCTATTACTCAAATTTGGAAATTGTCAAATTTAAGTTATAGTACAGTGTATAAAATATTGAATGAAGATTTAAAACTTAAAAGTTATAAGCAGACAACTGCTTGTTTATTAAGTGCGTCTAATATCAAACGACGTAAATTATTTTGTGATATAATGTTGAAGAAACTACGTGATAATCCAAACTTTATTAATAATGTTTGGTTTAGCGACGAATCAATATATTATTGTGAAGACAATACATTCGAGAAGAACATAAAAATCTACAGGTATGTTTATTAGTTTAATAAAATAGTTTAGATTCGAACGATAGAACGAGTCCTTCAGTACAATACAGCCCTCGATGTTCAGTATGTTCTGAATGTCGAGAATGACGGCTGAGGCCGCAATCGCTGCGAACAACAATGCACTTCATCGATAATTAAAATTTATATTTTCAAAATTTAGCAAATCAAAACCTCCGCCTACTCTGAAACGGACAGCACATTCGAAGTACGTAATGGTTTGGTCTGCGATTTCAGTGCACGGCATCATCGGACCGTATTTTTTTGAAGTGAATAATAAACCCGAAATGGTGTATACAAATAGTTATATTCATATGATTGAAAACTATTTTATACCCGAACTTAAGCAGTTTTGTTTAGATAAAAATTTGAACTTTAGTGAACAATGGTTCATGCAGGACGGAGCGCCTGCTCACACATCTAATGATTCTATTTTATATTTGTTAAATTATTTTTATAATTACAACGACAATGTGACTCGTTTAATTAGCAATCGATTAGATTTGCCTGATATTTTTTGGCCGCCAATATCACCGGATCTAAATCCGTGTGATTTTTCTTTATGGCCAAATACTAAAAGAGTTATTTATAAAAATGGCAAAAAATATCACCCAAATTGTATTGAATTGAAAGAAACAATTATAAGTGTATTTAAAAATCTTGATAAAATTTATGAGACAGATTTTTGTAAAGATAGTATCAATAATTTTATAAAGAGATTAGAATTATGTAATAGTGAGAATGGAAACCACTTTGAACACAAAATCAAAAAAACAAAAATCGATTCCATTGTCAACCCATCGACGCACGAGTCGTTCGAACAGTTTACGAACAGTCCATCCCAGTCCTCATCGCCGCTCTCATACCTGAGTCCGCTGCCACAGCCATTGCAACCAACAGCTATTTTGTATGAGTATTCGAATAATACAACACAAACATTGACCGAAAAGACTTATATTAATTTGTAATTTATCTAATTATATTTATAAACCATTTTTTTAATTGCTATTATTTTGTTTATTAAATTAAATAAAATTTGTGCGGGTTTTTATTAATATTAGTTTATTTAAACGCATCTCTAGTTTTGTGAAAGTTTTCTCTACTTGTTTGCACAAAGATTATCGACTGTAGATTTTTAAAAATAAACCTGTATATCTTAGATAAAAATTTTTACATGATAAAAGGCAACGATTTAATTGAAAATTATTTTCGAATTCAATTTGGATTTTCTGGTTTGACTGTATTTTGAATGGAGAAAGCTTCCTGTTAAACCTTTGAACACTTAATACCAAGTAAACAAGTATATATTTGTGGAACGCAATGAATGACGTGTATTCAGTTTTAGTCATCTCTACTGTTTTAACTATAACACACGACTAGAACTTTCCATTATTCAGAACTACTCTGTATTCACATTTTGTAATCAGCTACGAGTGTGAGGGGATATAAGACCGAGCATTCAGTAGCTGGTGTTGTTCTCCGTTTGGCTCTGCTTGAGAGCAGTTGTATTCACT
>JAQIXC010000458.1:0-26319 GCA_034697605.1 Metabelba pulverosa | reverse complement strand
AGTCATAATCAAAAATTAAGTTATTACTAATGTGCAGGTTTGAAATAGTTAACTCTTACTATTTGCCATAGATTTATGTTCAGGGGTTGAATAACTGCTTTAATTACTTAAATAAAGTTTGGGGGGTGATTTTTTAGTGAGTTTTCTACATACATGTAGTACGATCAGTGTAAGGCTACAAAATTCCTCTTTATAATTATAATTGTACAGTTTACTGAAAAAGTTTAATGGTTTGCAGTTTTTATAAGAAAGTATACTTGTTTTATTTATTAATAACAGTTTAGTTTATTAATGTTGTCAAACAAACTATTAAGTCCGAATTAATTTGTTTGCGCTGTATGTGTGTACATGCATTTTACACAGTATAAATAGATATTCAATTAAACTTATATCCAGCTCAATGCAGTACATCTGATGACCGCAATATACTATACTTTCTAACACTGTATATTTTACATCAATATACATCGAAGAAGCCTTTTACATTGTAAATTGATTCTCAAGTTATCGCCCAATTACTCTTTAAATAACCAAGTAATTAATGTGCTAATCTTTGTATTTAGATTATCTAACTCATCATTTTTAAAAGTATATTTTTAAAATATATAATTAAGCAACAGAATGTATAACATTAATAATCGTGTCGCAACTGACATGTCTTAATTTTAAAAACTATTACTTAAACGTTTTGCAAATATAATATTAAAACTGTAACAAGGTAAATTTGTATTATCTTATTGATATATGTATGACCAACAATATAATATTTTTGGTATTGATGGATGTCATTTTATTAATTAAATATACTGTGTATAATTTTTTTAATATATACCAGTAATTAAACTGCTGGAAATTGTAATTGGACATATTAAGATAATATTCTTATTATATTGGTGTAATGGTTATTTTACGAAAGGTTATTTTTTAGGTATGTTTATAGTATTGCCAATAAATATAATTAATCCAGGTAATTTTGCAATATAATTATTTATTGCTCATAAAATGCAAATTATAAAACACAATAAACTAAATGCAAACAAAACTTTTATTATGAATTAAATTTACAAAAAAAAAACAATAAACATGGTATACCAAGTTTAAATTAAATGCTGTGCACCGGTACGATCGGCGGCGCCCAGATTATTTACGGGCTCGGCGAACGCCCAGGCGTCCACACCCAGCGTGCACTTCGTCGCGCACTTACCGATAATCTCGATCTCGCGCTTCAGTGCATTAATGCCAGTAATACCGGCGCCGGCACAGCCGTCCTGACTGTCGGCCTGGAAGATACCGACACCCCAGAGCGTATCGCCCTTGCACGTTCCGTTCGCAATCACACCGCACTCCTGGTAGTTCATATTGCCTTGACACATTAAAACAAAACAAATTAACAATAAACTAAACATGCTGATTTCTAAACGAACCATTATTGTAGGTCATAATCGCGGTTACGTTGGGCAGCGCCCAGCGCTCGGTGCGGCTCTTGCCGTAGCCGCCGCCGATCACCACGTCGTAGGCGCTGTCCGAACGAAAAGCGGTGACGCCGTTGCACGTGTATCGCGCGCCCGTCGACGTCCACTGCGCCAGTATCTGCCGCGCCTTCGAGCCGGCGCTGCACTCGAGTTTCGTGTCGTACGTGATCTCCGGCGTTATGATCGGTGTGAATTCTGCATTTTTTAACATGGTTATTTTATGTTTAGCAATGTACAGAATAAAGTTATATATCTAGCATTGTACTAGTAAAACAACATGATAATTTATGGGGGTTTTTCGTACCGACATCGTACGCCTCAGGTAGCTCTGCATAAAAAAAAAGTTTCGTGTTAGTCTGTAGATCTACGGTAAACATAAATTAATCATGGTATTACTCACTGCTGCTGCAGATATCTTCCGGCGCGGGCTCCGGTTGCCATTCGGGCTTGCTATGCGGTTTATACTGTATACTTTGGCCTACAACACAAACTAGTAACAAGAATAATTTCATTTTTGTAAATATTGTATTAGCAAAGTAGAAGAGTTAAAACCAGCACTTATATACCATGTATAAAATCATTAAATGGAAAAATCGCATCTTGTTCAGTATTAAATTTGCTGTTTTCTCAGCTGTTTTAAAGCTATTTCTCAAGTTTGATTTTTTTTGTACTGTGCCATGCTTTATTTTAACTGTTATATACACATGTTTCAATTAGACTAGAACTTCTGTATACAGTATACTGTAATTATATTGTCTATATTACTACACATAAGTGTTACAAATAAATGTAAGCTGGAACAAATCAACATGTACCAAACTACTTAGTTAAATCCTGTTAAACATACATTAAGTAATTAATTGAACATTTTAAAAGTTTGTAATTTAACCATTTTAGGCTCTGTGATCAGATAAAAAATTTTAAAATCTTAATAGTTTTAACATAATTTTCAAAATAAAAAGCTTAATTTTTATACTGCCACAAATGACCTTGCTTTTCACTAGCTAGACATATTGCTGAGAGTTGCAATGCAAGCAATGTAACGAACTTACTATTAAAACACATTCAATAGCTGAAATTATATTTTTTATTTGATTACAAACAAATTACATGCTTATTATAAAATTATAAAATAACCAAATACACGAAGGTATCAAAGTAATTTTTTTTGATGTGCGCATAGACATATTTAACAATTATTTTTTAAAGTTACTTTATATAATCATGTAAACTTTAACATTAAATAATACAATAATACTGTGTGTAATGCAAACAAAAGGCATTTATTCAATTAATCTAACAAGAATTTTTAGCAGTACTAATAAGATAAACATGCAACTTTCTAATTTTAAAATATATATGTTTATTATTGTGCATTGTAACAAACAACAAAACAAGCTGTGGTTTAAAAAATGTTCTAGATAATTTATAAAATATAAAATATTAAATAAAATTAAATATAAAATTACACCGAAACATTATGGCAAAGAGACGAGTCCAAAATTATTAACCGGTTCGGCGAACGCCCAAACCGAGCGGCCGAGCGCGCACCGGGACGCGCAGCGGCCGGTAATCTCAACCGAGTGATAAATACTCGTTAAACCTATAATGCCGGCGCCGGTACAGCCGTTCTGGTCATTGGCCTCATAGATGCCGATATCAAAGAACATATCGCCGGCGCAGGAGCCGGCCGCGATCGTCGCGCACGCTTGGTACGCGCAATTACCTTGATACAATAATAACTTATTAATAAGCTAATAAAACAATTACTAATTAGTATTCAAAATTAGCTAGCTAAAAATATTACCATTGTTGCAGGTGATGGTCGAGCTGGCATTTTTGAACGTGAATCGCTCCATGTGCTGGCGCGCGCGCCGACCCAGGTAGGCCGTGTCGGCGAGCACCGCGTCGATACCGCTGCTCTCGTTGCCGACCAGTACGCCGTTGCACGTGAACTCGCTCACACCCCGGTCCTGGAAGCGCAGCTGCCTGACCACCGAGTGCGCGCCGCACACGAATAGCGTGTCGAATGTGGTCAGCGGCTGCGCAATTGGCGTCCATTCTGTGCCATGTATATTTTATTCAAGTAGAAATTTGTTATTATTTATTTAAGCTTAATTTAAAATCATTTTTAATTTACATTGGACAATTTATTAAATATTTTTTATTGAAAAATTATCTAGCTTATAAATTTATAGTCAGCTTGCTTATTATTATGCTAACTTTATTAAGTTCAACTGTCAATAATTTACATACCCACATTGTATGCTCTTGGCACTTCTAAAATATAATAATTATTTTAATTAATTTTTATAATTAAATAATTAACAATTCATTAATCTAGTTACATTTCAAAATAAACACACTTACTTCGACAGATATGCTCCCATTTGGGTTGTATTTCTAAACTGTAATCGCAAAAACAAATAATTACACATGCTATTGTAAAGTGAAATGTCATTTTATAATTGATTATTTTGACGTTTACTCCTTTAAAAATACAAAGGTTAAAATACTTTACAACTAAATAATTATATTAAAATAATTTTTTTTATAAAAATTATACTGTATATGCATATTTAAAATAATATATCATGATAGTCAGCTGTTCTGAGGAGTCCAGACGTTATAAAATAGTATGTTTATTTTTTTAAATAAAATATCATCTTGTTTTCTTATTGTTTCCAATATGTTAATATTTTAAATGCTAAAATTGGCTAGAGCAACAATAATTATTATTTAAACAGTATAAATATATAATTATAATACAACGGCAACAGCAACCAAATAATAATTATACCGTATAAACATGCTAAACAATATAAAAACTGTACTGTAAGAATTACAATAAAATTAATTTTTAAACAATATAGTAAATTTTTACAAACATTAGTCAACGAGGTCATAATTTTATTATTGTAACACGTTCAAGTTTTTAATACAATAAATAAATAATAGATAAAACCTACACTAATTAGTAAACACAAAAATTTAGTCATTAGATGACAAAACAGAAACATGTTATACAATAAATAAAACTGAGCTAAACTAAGCTAATTCTCCACAGCAGCATTCTCTTCGGGAAGACCGTGGCTGCGGTCGACAAGACCGTAGTTGGTGACGGGTTCGGCGAACGTCCAGACATCGGTGCCGAGGCCGCAGAGGGAGCCGCAACGGCCGTCGATCTCGAGCCGGCGGTACAGCGCGCGGACGCCGCGAATACCCCGACCGGCGCAGCCATTCTGGTCGTTGGCCTCAAAAATGCCGATATCCCAGAGCTGGTCGCCGTCGCACGAACCGCCCGAAATCGTACCGCACGCTTGATAGGCCATATTACCTTGGTGCAAAATTTAATTAGATTAAATTTATCAATGTAAGAATCGTTATTCATTTAATTTATCATGCTCTATTCACCATTGTTATAGCTGTAGACTGTGCGCACATTAGTTATATTCAGGCGCTCGATACGCGGCTCCGGCTGCGGCTCGTAGTCATGTCCGCTATGATAGCGGTCGTAGCCATTGCTTCCGTAACCTTCGTGACCGCTGTGACCGCCGTGGCCGTGCTTGCTTCTGAATTTCGCGTCGTAGTACGTGTCGCGAGTGTACGTGCTCACCCCGTTGCACGTGTATCGGGCGCCGCGCGTTGTCCGCTGGAACCGGATCTGCCGGATGGCTGAGTTCGCGTCGCAGCCCAACCGGATGTCGTATGTGATTACTGGCTTCACGATTGGCGTGAATTCTGTGCAAAGTTTATCATTAGATTATCATGTACTTTTTAAGTAAGGTTAATTTTTAAAATAATCTATTTAATTATAATTATATAGTAAAATAAATAAATATTATATATAACTTTTATGCTTGCTAAAACGCTCGCCATAATTTATCATAGCTTAAAATATTAGCAAATTAATTGCAAACGTTTTAGTAAGCGCAAAATTAAACAAGATCATTTGATTTATTGATCATTTATAATAATTATAAACGAATTGATAGTTTTGCAAAAATCTAACTTGTTATATTTAGAAAACAGATTTATTGAGCATGTACATACCAACATCATATGCCGGGGGCACTCCTATAATATCAGAAAAATAATTGTAAAGTTATCTTGATAAAATAGTAAAATAGCTTACGTGGACAAATGCGCTCGGGCGCCGGCACCCAGTCAGGCTCGGGATCATATTGAGGCGCCGGTTGCCATTCGGGTCGAGGCGGCGACTCGGGCGCCGGATCCCACGCGGCCAAATTGGATTGAAAAAGCGTAAACTCCTCCTCGTCCTCCTCAGATCCCGGGCCAAATTCAACGCCCGAACCCGAGCCAAATCCAAAACCCGATCCCGGGCCAAATCCCGGACCCGATCCCGGGCCACCTTCGTAGCCGGAGCCCGAGCCAAATCCAAAACCCGATCCCGGGCCAAATCCCGGACCCGATCCCGGGCCACCTTCGTAGCCGGAGCCCGAGCCAAATCCAAAACCCGCTCCCGCGCCAGGTCCGTGACCCGAGCCTGGGCCACCTTCATAGCCCGAGCCAAATCCAAAACCCAATCCCAGGCCAGATCCCGGACCCGATCCCGGGCCACCTACATAGCCCGAGCCCGAGCCAAATCCAAGACCCGCTCCAGGGCCAGGTCCAGAACCCGATCCCTGGCCATCTTCATAGCCTGAGCCCGAGCCAAATCCAAGATCCTCTCCAGGGCCAGATCCCGGCCCCGATCCCGGGCCCCATTCCGGCCGAGCGCTGTACTGCTCGCTTACGCCGATTATCATACATACGATCGATACTATTAAGTGAATTCTCATTATTGTATAAATATTTTTGGCAACACTTTCGCTGCAAAACTATTACCACACAAATTGGTTGAGCATAAGCGGCCGAATTTATACCATGAATGTTTTTGCTGTTTTGCAGTCAAAAATGTGCATGTCAATCAGGTGCTCACATTCTGGGTTTAGCTAAATTATACTGTATACTCAATTAATCTATTATATCATATTCTTATTAATTTAATTATACGATTATATAAATTAAGCAATTATATAGTTGTATAAAATAAGCATTTATATGTATGCTATATAATAATATGAGTAATATAAATTATTAATATTTTAATTAACCCTTAACTTTCTAGTTAATCCCTTGAATACCTTAAAATTATTTGATAAATAAAATTGCTATGCTTAAAATATAAGTGGCATTGTTATAATAAATAGCAGCTTATTTGCAGCAAAATAACATAAAAATAAAACACAGTAATATTTAATATGAATTTCAATATGCAAACAATAGACTAAAACTATTGAACATTGCACAAAAATATTTACATCTGCCGTACTAACTATTGAATGTTTAAATAAAATAAAAACTAGTTGAATTTACTTCGTAAGGGTTATGTAACTCCATTTCAGCTATTTCACAATGTTAAATATTTTAGATAAATGTTACCAATATTACAATTAGAGTACTAAACTTAATGTAGTATAACTGTATTTCTGCATGCTTAATACATAATAAAATTAACTTAAATTAATTAATCAAACCAGTTAAATAAATTAAAAACATAATAAATTAATTTATACTAAAATTATATGAGCATAATAAATATTTACATAAAACAAAAAATTCAAAAATAATACAAATATTTTTCTAACAAAAATAATTTAAAACTATAAATAGATATTAAATACGTTTAGAGAAAAACAAAGTCTTAAATAAATGTCAATTCAATAGACAATAAAAAAAATGTCAAAAATCTCAATAAAATTGTTGTTTTAAATAACATTAAATTTTGCAAAACTTAGTTATTTATTAACTTAAATTATGTTGTAATAACTCACATTAGTATTACATCTAAATTACAATGCTATTTATAAATGATAAATCTTTGTGATACACATTTTTAAAACTGTACCATTGTATTTTTGACATCAGATTGGACTAGCTTAATTCCAGTTGTCATACTTAACGGAGAATTGGAAAGACTTATCTCATATCACTGTAAATGTTTTTAATTAAGCATTGTATTTATTGTAAAATATGAATTATTTTATGCAAAATATGCCGTATTTTAAAATTAAGTGATTTAAAACATACATTACATTAATAATTATAAACTTTTTATCAACACATCAACTACTGGTAAAGTACTAAAATTTACATTCCTAAATAATACAGATTAGAAAACAATTATTAACTTGCATAAATTAGAGCTAAATAATTTAAAAATACACATTTTACACAAATAAAAGCTAAAATAATATTAATGCAGTATAAACTAATTTAATAAAAATATTAAAACTACAATAAAATACACATAAACTTTAAAAATATAATAAGCATGCATAATTAAAAATTCCGAATTAGCTCGCAATTAGGACTGCAATCGTCAGTTAATTGTTTATAAAAACTCTTAAAGTTTAATTTAACATTATCTAATAATAACAATAACAATTTTTATTTAATAGCTAGCATAAATACAATAATTAATTTTACATTGTTGCATTTTGAACTACACATCAAATAAATGCTACAAAATATACTGCATAATAAAATACTCAGTATATACAGTACATTTAAATAATTTATTAAAAATAAATAAGAGTTGACTATTTATCACTAGACAAATCAGCTAGATACTTTGCATCCGAGCATCGCGCTTCGGTGACACACTCGGTGACCAGTTGCGAATGGTTCAAGGTTAATGCATCGTAAAAAATTTGATACTTGACATTCTCGATCCAGTCAAAATGCAACTGTGCACTCTGCTCGCTTACTACAGCGCAAATACGCGCGAACAGGCACGTGTCGATCGCGCACAGCCCGCACGCGGCGATCGC
Organism: Metabelba pulverosa; assembly: GCA_034697605.1. Classification (NCBI taxonomy): domain Eukaryota; kingdom Metazoa; phylum Arthropoda; class Arachnida; order Sarcoptiformes; family Damaeidae; genus Metabelba; species Metabelba pulverosa. The sequence goes on along the minus strand of JAQIXC010000458.1, from coordinate 18,011 downwards.
CGGCGCGCAGTGCCGCTCAAACATACGCCGCGCGTCGGCGCGACACCTGTCGTCACGTCCGTCGGCGCGCATTAGGTCAGCGAACAACGCCAACGGCGCGTCCGACTCTTCGTAGCTGTTTCGTTGGAATAGCATGATAAAACAAGTATCATTCAGCTTTTCGAAGCACGTGCCATTGATATCGTAGCCATGCGCGAGCGTCAAGCACGTGTAAAGCAAGCCAATTAGTTTGATCGTATTTTGCATCTATTTTTTCAATGTAATTTAATTAATAATTCTAAGTTATTGCATTGTAAATTATATTATAAACAAATTTATATATAATATTTGCGCATGTTATAAGTGTCTAATGCGAGTAATTAACATGAGATGTGCAGGAATTTGTTTATTTTATAAAATAACATTATAATTATAATTGCTTTGCCAACAGATAAACATACTTCTATACCAAAGTTCTATATTAATTTTATACAGAACAATGTTTTAATTTAAACTTAATACAAAAGTATTTTTTGTGCTAAATTCTGCACATCTCATATTACCTTGCCATATTTCTCTCAAAAGTGGTTAATTATTCTCATTTGTAAACGTTTGACAAATAATACTGGTTAATTATTAAAACTAATGTTACGTAAGTAATAAATATTAATAATAACTGTACTACCATGGTCAATCTAGATTGTAAATTATAGGTTATAAACATAGTGTGCTGTTTATCAAAAACAAATTATACATGCTAAACCATGCACGTTTAAACAACATGGAATTTATAAACGTCTAATATAAACACTATTTTAAAATCTATTTAGGCATTTAGCATTAAAAATTTAATGATATTATAAATTTAATTAATATAATGCTAGATTTAGATATTTGTACATTCTAGAAGATTACTTACTTTAGTTAAAGTTTAATGTATAATTTTTAAAATGTTTCAAATAGTTTTGCAACAATTATTATACAAAAATACAGTGTTAGTTATAAATTATCATTTTGCATTATTAAGTTTATTGGTTTATTGAAACAGATTGTATTATAAATTAATTTTGTAGTAAATTATTCGTGTGTCAAAGTCATTGAAATTATCGGGTTTAATTTTAATCTAATATAAAAACAAGCTGTGTTAAATGTTGTGTTTTTATTTTTTCGAAACATCTTTATAATTAATGATTACTCCAAGAACTATATCTCTGCATTTTTATGCTCTGATAAATGAGTAAATGTGTCTAGCAAATAAATATGGAATATAACTTTAAAAATAAACAAGGTTACTAAACAATTAACGGTGACATGCATCAAAAATAGTTACATTTATACACTTTCTATAATCATCAAGGGCAGTTTAAGTTATGCATGTAAGTTTTACATTAATTAAATTCTTAAAATTTAATTTTTTTATAAAAAAGTAAGTTTATTATAAAAATTAAGAAATTTATTAGGTTTGTACATAATAAACACAAATTCAAAAATATAGCATTCCATGCAAATTTTAAAATGCTTAAATAATTGCAAAGCAAATAAATAATCAAGTCAATTAAACAAATAAAAACATTTTTAATTTATTAAAACAATAAAATTACATGAGCATGATGAATAATTTACATGAGCATTTAAATTAACCAAAATCGAAAAAAAAAGTCAAAATCAAATAAAAATGTTTTTCTAACAAGAATCATTCTAAACTATAAATATGATATTAAATACGTTTAGAGAAAAACAAAATCTTAAATTAAAAGTCAATTCAATTCACAATTAAAAATATGTCAAAAATCTCAATAAAAAAATATTTACTTTAAATAACATAAAACTACACAAAAAAAAAATAATAACAATTAGCTATTTATTGACTTAATTTATCATTGTTATTTAATCATTACCAGCGGATTGTCTACTCTAGAAAACGCGTACCTTATGCTTTGGTGGGGGCCGGGAGAGCGGCGACGGCCCCGCACTCGAGTTGATGTCCCCAATCGCACGCACCGATCGACTCATTGAATCGCATACCGGCCGCGCATTTGTGCCGCTTATCGATGCCGTAGTTTTTGCACGAGTAGTACATCTAAATTACAATGCAATAAATTATGTACTGTATAAGTTATTACATATTTTTGATACTGTATGCATATTAAGACTGTAAAATCATATTACTGAAATCAGATTTAGCTAGCTTAATTTCGACTGTCATACTTAACGGACACTGAGCCTTAAGAGCATATATTAATAAATTTTTTCTAAATAAGCAGTGTACATTAATAAGTGATTTCAAACATGTATTACATTAGCGATTATAAACTTGCTTATCAACAAATCAATTGATGAATTAAAATTTACATTTCTCATATCAATAATACGGATTTACTAAATAAATACTTGCTAAAATTAGTGTCAAACAAACTTAAAATACATTTTACACAAAAAAAACAAAATTATTAAAAACATAAAAAATAATAAAAACATAAAAAAATAAATATAAAATCTAAACTAAACGAAAAAATACTGAACATTAAATAAACATGAATATCTAAAAATTGCTAATTACCTCGCAATTCTTACTGCGATCGGCATATAAACCATCCTTTTTGCCCTTACAGGGGAACGCGTAGCTATCATACGTCGTGCCGGCGCTGACGGACGGCAACCGATGATTGCGAATCCTCAGCGTCTCGTCGTCGACATCGCGACTGCCATTCGAGTGCTGTTCCAAACCCTGCGGCACTACCGCTCGAAAGTTCTGCTCCGACGCGAGAAACTTGTAGGTCGGGTCGGCGTCGGACCAGCTATCGTCGGCCGCATTAGCGCCGGTACTTTGGACGAGCTTCTGCGGCGCGGGGAAGCCGTCGCAGCCCTTGCCGACACCCGACTTGCAAATGACGCGAATCAGATAATCGCGTTTCTGGTCGCACGACATGGCGTTGAAGTGCTGCCAGAACTCCGTCTGCGGGTCCGACGGGTTATAGCCGGCCATCAACGGCCGGTAATACTCGTCCAACTCGGGCGGGAAGGGCGCGCCGGACGAGTACTTAAGCGGCGGCGACATAATCACGCCGTTCGGCAACTGTATAGCGCACTCGGGCTTTGACACGGGTTTAATGGCCCCGTAGTTATCGATAACCGGCTGTCCGTTGTACTGTTTGCCGGCAAACTGTTTCGTCACCGGTATCCACGGCCCGTCATCAACGTGAGCACCGGTAGGTTTGCGATAGTTGTTATGCGCGGCGTTGTAATCACGTTTATTATGGCGTTCGGGCACCGGATGGTCGTAGTTAGCGCCGTCGTGTTGTGCGCGTTGTGGTGCGTATGGGCGCCGCCTCTGCGGCTCCGGACCGGCGCCGTGAGGCGGATGACCGTTTCGATACGGCGGCGGCGGATGAGGTTTGCGTTTGTTTCTAAGGGTCTTGTGCGGCGGCGGCGGTCCGTGATGTGGTGCGCCATACGGTTCGGGCTGTGGATTGTAGTTGTCATTATACAGATCGGGTAGGTGTGTGCTCTGTCTGGGTGCGCGCATGTAGTTCTGCACCAGTTTATTATAGATTGGCGGGCCGTTCAGCGCCTGGTGTAGATCGCTAGTGTACTCGTGCGGAACGGTATTCCAATTCTTAAAACAAATAAATATTGAAATAAAAATAATATTTAAAATTACACTGTATAAAACTATAGCAATACCTGTCGATTAGCCTTCGGGTGCCGCTGTTGATACGGCTCTGGTGGTGGATATGAGTGTGGGTTGTAATTAGGGTTCGGGGGCGGATAGGCGTGTTTGCCACTCGAAGGCTTGTAGGACTTGTGCGGCGGCGGCGGTGGATAGGAATGGCTGTTATGTTTCGGCGGATATGGTTTCGCTTTGTTGTAATGCGGCGGCGGATGGGGTGGATAGGCCGGTGGTGGGTACGGCTTATTGGCATTGCTAGGGTAGGGATGTGGAGGCGGATGATACGCTTGAGCTCCTCCATGCGGGGGCGGCGGTGGTGGCGGATAGGGTTGTTTAACATTATGAGGCGGCTCTGGATATTGCTGTCCATGTGGTGGCGGAGGCGGGTTTGGATATGGCGGGTGATTATTAGCGGGAGGTGGAGGATAGGGTAGATTAGCACCATGTGGTGGTGGAGGCGGATATGGTTTATTATATGGCGGAGGAGGCGGCGGCGGATATGGATGACCTGCACCGGGAGGGTGTGGATATGGCGGCGCTCCGTTGTGATGGGGTGGCGGATATGGTGGCGGATGAGGTGGCGGATGAGGTGGCGGATGAGGTGGCGGATGAGGTGGCGGATGAGGTGGCGGATGAGGTGGCGGATGAGGTGGCGGATAATTCGGACCATTATTATGGCCGTTATATTGCGGTGCATTCGGCTCGGCATACGGCGGTGGCGCGTAATACGGCTCTGGATATGGCAGAGCATTGTGCGGCGGCGGTGGCGGATAGGAATACGGCGCTGGATATGCCGGCGCGCCATACGGCGGCGGCGCTCCGTATGGCTGCGGATACGGCGCGTGATAGGGCGGAGACGGCGGATATCGAATATTCGGATCGTATGGCGGTATCGGACCGCCCGGATAGGGTGGCGGCGGCGGTAGTTTCGGGTAAGCGTTTGGCTTTGCGGTCGTTGTCGTTGTGGTCGTCGTCGGCCGTTCGGTAGTCGACGACTCGTTATTGCGATCGTTATCGCTATCACTATCGCCGTCCGAGTCCTCGCTATCGGCGCCCTCGTCGGCATCACCGTTACTATCACTGTCTTCACTGCTGTCCTCGTCCTCAGTCTCTTCCGACTCTTCCGGCGCTTCGGTAGTGCTTTCGCCCGACGACTCGGTGGTCGACTCAGTCGACGAGTCGCTGCTCGGCGTTGACGTCTCAACCGAGTCCTCCTCTTCCCGTTCGGTGTCGGCGTCGTCGGTCGTGCTCTCGCCGTCGGTAGTGCTGTCGCCGTCGGTAGTGCTGTCGCTGTCGGATGTGTTTTCGCCGTCGGAACTGTCCTCATCGTCGGTGTCGACAACACCGGCCTCCACCGTCTTGTCCTCGCCATCGGCCGAATCGGTGCTTTGTTTCGAATTCTTCACGCGTTTGCCACTCGACGACGACTTGAGGCCCGACTTCTTCGGCTTAACGCGACCTTTCGCTCGGCCTCTGACGCTCTGATTCTTCGGACTCTTGCGACTCTTGCCGGCCTTCCCGGCCTTCAAGCGCCGACTCGGCGACAATTTTTTGCCCGACTTCTTGGCGCTACTCTTGCGCACCAACTCCTTCGACTCTGCGTTGTCTTCCGGCTCTGTGTTGAACGGATCGCCGTTTTCCTCTAACTCCGACGGCACCTCTTCGGCACCAGTAGCCTCATCCTGATCGCAGGGCCGGGCCGGTGTGGGTCGGATGGCCGGACCGTTTCCGAGTGTTTGGGTCGTGTCTTCATTGTCGTCGTCGTTGACGGTCACCGGCCGCTCGTCGTCGTCCATACTCTGCGGCTCGAACTTAGCCCTATCGGGCGGCGGCAGCGGTACGGCCTCGACCTTCACGATGTAGTCGTCGGGTTTGGTGTCGTATTCGCTGACCGGCGGCATCGGCACCGCCTCGACGGTCGCCTTCGGTATGAGTCGATACACTTTGCGGAACGTGTCGTTCGGCCCGCTCTCGAAGTCGAAGTTGGCGTTGTCCTCCACGCCCGGCGTTCCCAAATTGTATTGCACTGTATAAATGGTACACTGCGCTAATTATCTTGTTTAATTAATAATTATTAAGTGTTTTATAAATACTGTATAAAAATAGATTTTTAAAATCAAAATTTTTCTATCTATTTAATTGCAGTGTTTTTCGATTTTTAGACTTGGTAAACTAATTCATGCTAATTACTTTCTTATATATATATATTTTTATGTAAAGTTAAAATATTTTTATACAGTATATTTTTTCTTGTTTAAGTGAATTCAACTACAGTCTACTAAAAGTTAAGATTATTTAGTTATGTTTATTTTGGTTACCATAATCCGTTCCGGTTTGAAAGTTGCTTGATATTTTCTTGGAATCTAGCATAATTGCAAGTAATTAATTTCAACTTTTATGCATATTAATTTCGAAATTTGTCTTTTAGCAATGTTAATTAGTCCTACTGTCAGACAAGTGCGGATTGTAGGGCTCGTCGACGCGCAACGGCTCGAAGTACTGCTGTTTTATCACTTCCCTATCGTTCGTCAACTCATCTGCAAAACAAATACACAGTTTAATTTTCGAAAATTTTTATTTCAATATGTTTTGTTTGATTTTTATTTTAATTTAAACTTGCCATTAAATAGTTGCGAACTCTGAATCGGGTTACCGTTGCCGTCATATTTGATATCTGCCCGACAAATAGCATAATAAATTTTCGAAACATAATAACCTCACATAAATTTCTAATTAAATGCAAACAATTAAGCAATTTACTATTTACTTCGTCTAATCTAGGTTATATCAACTACGAATTCTATAATTAAATTATTATTACAATGTAGTATTTTATTTTGATAAATTATTCAAACAATTATTAAACTCTTTTTTTATTGTAAAATTTATCATTGTAATTGTAAATTAATATAAACATTGACTAATCAATCATTCAAGTGATGTCTAATTATATTCATTGATCAAGACACAATTCAAAGAATTGGAATGATAAAATTTATTTCGCTAAATATGTAGGAAATGCGCGTTGCAAATTAATCAATTGTACAGATTAGAAAGTTATCGAGACGAACCCAAATTGCTTTTTAACACTGATTGATTTTCGCAAAATAATCTTATCTCGATTCAAAAATTTCGATTACTTTTACTAAATTAATCAAAACTTCATTTCACTGAAAATCGGAAGACATTTAAACTAGTTTCAATTTTTTCGAAACTTGCTAATTGTTTATTTAACACATAAAATTCAAAAACTAAATTCGCCAATTTAATACGTTTGACATTATAAACTATTCACTTTTAATATAAATCATTAAATATTATTGAATATAAAACATAAAAATCAAAATTGCATTAAAAATTAGTGTTAATTACTGTACAGTATAAACGAAATACAAATTTTTGATTGATAAAAATCATTGAAATAAAATAGAAATTACTAAATAAACTTGATAGACTGTCCACCCAAATTGCTCATCACTCACACACAAAAAAAGCCCACGGCCAAAATTTGCTAAAAATATAACTGTACAAAACCGATAAGATTTATACGGTATAAAAATAAACGCATTAATTGCATATTTACTATAAATGGTAGCGTAGATGAGAACTGTCGGCACATTTGGTTTCGTCGATCGGAGTATGTATTTGCGAACAGACGTCGCGACACCAATACTCCGACGCCGAGCCGGAAGTGCGCCGAAAGCGGGCCAAACGCCGGCCGCCAACACGAGCGCTAACACTACGACGCACTGCATATCCCGATTGTGCACAGTTACTTTTATCAAAGCATTTACTAATAAAAAAATAAGCTACACTAAACACAACAAAACTACATCACAAAAATATTCAATTGTTTTATCACTAAAATAAGTTTTGATATTGTTAAACTAATTGTAACTTGACAATTTTACTATGACATTTACTTATAAATTATATACATGCACAACCAAAACTACATCACAAAATATTCAATTGTTTTCCCCACTAAACAATTAATAACTATAATACAGTTAACCAAATTATAACTGTTTAGTTTTACTATAATATTTTACTAATGTACTTTGCAATATGCAATGTACAATTAAACACGACATCATTTGCGAGTGAGACTACCTGTGCCCGAGACACATACACGAAAAATTCGAAAGTGAAATCGAGTTTTTCGATCATAAAAAATTATACTTGATAGTCTGGTATGGCTACTGCCATGATAAGCAAGCACGACGCTTTACGGAGCGAAAGAGTAAGATAAAATTGAAATAGTAGGTTAACTTAAATAAAAAATAAGAATAAAATAATTTCTAAGACAACAAACAAAAAAAATAAAGTTTCTCTAATTTATTCTAACATGATCATCAGCATCAAACACTGCGCTACTTTTGCGCCCGATTGCTCGCGGCGATTTTCGATGCCTAGTGCAAGTTTTGGCCAAATTACACTGCATAAAAGTCGAGTTCACATGTATTTTTTCTAATGTCGGCATTATTTTATGCAGTATTATATTTAAATTTTTGTATAAATGTAATTGGCATAATTTTCTCACCCATTATGAACAATTGAGCTGTCGTTTATACGTGGCATTTTTTATACTGTGTTAATTGTGCCATCAATTTACATATTTTAATTTAAATTTAAAGTAGGATGATGATTTTTATTAAGTTATAATTTATCACTTAGTATTTTCTAGAAAGTGATTGCTATTTATTTTAATTTTATTATACTGTACTGTTTTTAATAACTACCGGTTTATCCTTACGAATATTTCTTGTTTATCTTTGCAAATAATCTGTACAAAACAAATGACATATTTTTTGTGCATTTCAAAATAAATTCGTTTTAGTTGTGACGAGCATTACAATGAGCATTTATACTGTGTATTCCTATTTGTTTAAACATAGTTTATTTGACAGCTTTTATACGTTTGTAGATAATTTCAAGATTATCAAGATTAATTAATTTTAATTGAATTTCATATCTATTTATATTAATATAAAAATACTATACTAATAAATTTTGTACAGTTAGTTTTTAATTAAAGCATGACTAAAATAAAAATAATATTTAAATTAATAATTTAAAAGCTCGGTTTAATTGATCAAGATAAAAACATTAGCTAAAATATTCTCTTATGATTGTATTTTAATTATGTAACATAATGATAATGTTTAAAATTTTATGCTGATAAATATCAAGTAGTTTTTTTCAAAATAATAGATTCATTAAGTTTGAGGTTTAGTTGAGTTGAATCGAAAACAATATAAAATATCAATTAATCTAATAGCATGTACCCTAAAATCCCGCCGATAAGCCGAACCCATGTATAAGCCGAATGGACTAAAATCAAATAATTTTCTAAAAAATATTTAACTATAGATAAGCCGAACCCGTGTATAAGCCAAATACTACAATAATACATAAAATAAGTAAACATCATGTTAATTAATACCTAGTTTGGTCATAGTAGTAGCATAATTTTATACAACTTATAAATAAATATAAACAATAAAGAGTTAAGTAAGAGTTATACTGTATTAATTAATTAAAACATTATAGATTGTATTATAGATTCCACAATATTACACATGATTTAATGTCTATTTCAAGTAATTTGTGCATCAAATAAGCTACAACTGCTTAATAAGTTGTTAACCCTGCATATATACTTAGTATGAATTAATAGAATTGTTTATTAGTTAAAAATTAAAAGATTATAATAAATTTGAACGATAAAAACAGAATAAATGCCAACTAATTCTAAAATAAACAAAATTTAACTTTTAACGTTTATTTATTAACTTTAATTAGCAATAAAAATATTTAAATATAAAATAAATAGGAAAATATTTAATAATAAATCGTTCAAACTATTGTCATATAAGATTAATTTTATTATATGTTATTTTTAAATATACTAATGATATGCTAAGTTTGCATTGAGATTTTCATGATCAAAAATGAGTCTAATTTAAATAAATTATTCCCGTGTATAAGCCGAACCTATGTATAAGCCGAATTCGATTTTTACCAAAATTTTAAGTTTTTTCAAAAGATAAGCCGCGGCTTATCGACGGTATTTTAGGGTAAAATAAATCATTAAATGCTTGATAATTGATATTTAATATTTAGGAAACAAGTAATTAACAAGCAAGAAGTTGTAGATGAATTATTTGAACTTGCAAAGTTCCACTAAACTTGATATTGTTTTTGTTTTTAATTGATAAAATTAAGCCAATTAGGAACAAAAGCTAAATTCTAAATTAATAAATAATATACATTGTAGTTCTAATTAGAATTTTCAAAGTTACATAATAAATTATATATCTTTAATATTAAACTGATAAAACAAATAAGAATTATTGACTACATTAAAATTTATTGTTGATAAAACAACAATTATATTAAACATGTTTATATTATTATTAAAAATTTCCAAAATATCTAATAATATTAAATAATAATTAACTTACCAGGTTTCTTTAAATCAAAATTGAAGTAATATCGATCTGTATTAAATATCAGAATATCTTTATTATAAATCTAGCAAACAAACCTAATTAAACCGTAAAATAAACTAACCTCGAAGTCCATTCTTAGCAATAGTAGTTTTTAGGTTTTCAAACGCAACGTTCGCATCATAAGTGCCTGTATTTGGAACTAGCACGTATAAAACACCAAAACAAAACAATGTAAAAAATTAAACAAACGTAAAACAATAAACTTATGCACAAAATAAACAAATTGCTACCTGAACTCGGAGACAATTCAACGGGAGCGGGTTTTTCGGCTTGATCAAATTAAGCGAGAAAAAATTGTACAATATAATAAATATTTATTTAAGTAATTTTTTTTTTGCTAAAACGTTTATATCAAGTATAAAAAGCGCATACTTTGGATGCGATAATAATCGTAAGGTTCACCAAAACCAGTATGGCTCAGGTCGGATGCTGGTGTAACATGCATAGAAGTATTTGGAAAAAATACAATATTTTATTTGAAAATTGAAAAAAAGACTTTTTTTGTAAAACGGATTTTCTGGTTAAGAAAATATGGGTTAAGAAGAGTTTATCTAATCTTCAAAATTTTTTCTGTTGTTAAATCTTTTTTGCTTGATAACTGACTATTTTTTGTATTTTTATACTGTGTACAATATTGATGTGTTTGATCAAACTTTAATGAAATAATAAGTTCGACTACACTGTACAATACATACCGTAATTTTCGTCGCTTTTTGGTATTTGATTTGTTGTTTGAGTTGTTTTTGACAGTTCTATATGAGCTGTAGAAATGCAAACATATTTAAGCATGTTATAATGAATTTATTTGCATAAATAATTAAACTCATGTCTGGTCATATTTAATACATTGTAATCTAAAAATATTTTGCTATAATCTTTTACATATTCTATGTAATATATTAGGTGAGACCAATAAAAAGCAGCCAGCTATTTTTGATATTTCTCGAAAACGGCTTAAGATATTTAAACAAGGTAAACTACATTTTGAAGTTCCATTTAATAAGCTTGTAACAAGATAAAATATTTAATTTTAAAATATTACCCAGTAAAAAATATTGGAGGTTTTGCAAACCACATATACCCTGACTTACTCATAGTAGCTAGATTAATTTTTCAATAACACTTTTTGTAGAGGACATGTTGAAGTTTAATTTGATACATAGAACATAAAAATCGAATTTCTAATTCCAGAGTTATAAGCACTTAAAGATTGCCAATTTTGCCATTTTCCGGCTATTTTGTACAATTTTGAATAAATATGACTATTTTCCCTAATGACTCATATCCTAAAATTGAAAGAAATTCATCAAAAATATAAAAGTAATAGAAAAATGGCAAAATTGGCAATCTTTACAGGCTTATAACTCTGGAATTAGTAATTCGATTTTAATGTTCTATGTATCATATTAAACTTCAAAATGTCCTCTACAAAAAGTGTTATTGAAAAATTAATCTAGCTACTATGAGTAAGTCAGGGTATATGTGGTTTACAAAACCTCCAATATTTTTTACTGGGTATAATTTTAAAATTAAATATTTTATCTTGTTACAAGCTTATTAAATGGAACTTCAAAATGTAGTTTACCTTGTTTAAATATCTTAAGCCGTTTTCGAGAAATATCAAAAATAGCTGGCTGCTTTTTATTGGTCTCACCTGATACTTTAAATGTATAATTTACCATATTAGTTTTTAGTAAGTATAATAATAATTTTATGCATAGTTTAAAATTGTATTTTTACATTCTAACATTATACTCCGTAAAATTACTCTACTTATACAGTTAACTTTTAAGCTAAGAACTATTTTAAGATTTAGATAAACTAGATTAAGATTCACATATTAGCATGATATATTTGAAAATGTACATTAGTAACTGTAGTTGAGTAAAACTGATTCTTAATTAAATTGTTACGCAAAAACGACTTTATTTCTAGAACAAAACCATCAATATCGTTTTTATCATTAATATATCATGTTTTTTTAATTCAACCAAAATAAGACAAACAAAACTAAATTGATATAAAATATATAAAAAGTGTTCAATCCATTAGTTTGGCTCATCTATTGTTATCATAATAAAAACTTTAAAATTGTTCATCTCAAATTGACGTTAGAATAGGACGGCATTACTGGCAGAGATGATGGTTTGGAAATTGCTTTTTAGAAAAACATTTTTAATCAAAATTCAATTTCAGGTTAAATTCGGTAAACATTACACAGATTATCAAAATTAAAGTTTTTTTTTCTAATACGAAAAATCTAATCTATCTTATTTCGAGCTGAATTAAACCGGATTTTAGATTGAATAAAAACTTTTATCAAGTAGGAATATTTATTTTTTTTAAGAGACGACAAATTTTCATTATGCAATCTTGCCTAATTTTGCTTCGCTATACATTTGTATATGTTGTTTTTAATTCATGTTATATTAGCGGCGAGTTAAACAAAATTTATTGCTAAAATATAAAATAGAAGTAATTAAACTTGGCTAATTTTAATTTCTAAAAAGAAGCTATGTATTGCATGAGAACTAATTTCTATTTTTATGAATAAGCAATTAGAAATTTACAATGCTAATATTTCCAATAAAATTTTATATAGAAATATAATTTAAAACAGTTTCTAAATAATTTACACATCAATGCACTACTATTTTAAAAATTGCAATGCAAAAATAAATCCAAACTCGAATTAACGAGCTTAATAAATCAAACATGTACGAAAAAACTGTCTCACCTAAAAATTTCCAATTAAAAACATGTTACAGTTGAGAAAATATTAGTTATGAGAAATTAAAGTAAACAATCTAGTTAATTTCTTAATTAACAAACGCCTGTATTAATGAGGTCTTAAACGGTGTCTTAATTTAGCCATTTCTTACAATCATATTGTCAAACGAGTTGTGATGTATAGCAGCGCAAAAAATGTCAAAATTGCTGCAGTGTGATTTATGAAAGATTACCCAGTTTAGATAATTAGTTAAGAGCATCCTTTTACAACGCTCAAAAATCCAGTAATTCTTGACATTTAAAATATTAAACACATTGACACAGAATCAGCTATTTTTTCTGCAGATGCCTTAAATTATACAGTATAGTTCATTAAAGATTCGAAACTCAAGTATCAATTTTTTTATACGTAAATGTTTCAAATATCATGCATAAAATTATGGTTTTATGTTTTGAACTTGTTAATGAAAATTTTAGACATTGATTTAAAAGAGTTTGTGTCATTTTAATATTTGCATATATTTTTACTGTGTAATGTTACTCTTGATTTTTGGCTATAGATTATCAATTAAATAGTTTTTATACTTGATAAGTTAATTTCTGATGTCTGGCCATCAATTTAAATATTTAGTCTATTCGGTCAAACATGACATTCGGTTTTAACCTTTTTGTCAAAATTTTTATACATATCAAACTTAACTTAAACATCAAACTTAATTTAATTAAAAATTAGCAAACATTTTCAATAATTTTAGATTAAAAATAAAATTTACATAGCATTAGAAATGCAATAATTTTAAGCATTATATTAATTTATTCATGTAAAAATATATTTTTACATGTAAAATGACAATTTAAGCATGCACACGTGAATGACACAAAAATTATCATGACTAGAAGTCAAATCAATTAAAAAAGATGTACAAACTTTCTAGTATAATTTTTCTCAAAAAAATATTCATTATCTTGTAAATTTAACATGTCTAAAGTTAGCAATCATAAATGTTAATATCGGCCTAGTATGTGCGAAAATAAATTGATCTAAAACACAAATTTAATTTAAATACTCGAAAAATTATACAGTATTTTTTAAATCAATTCCGTTCCACATTTCCCCGTTCGCGACAATTAATCTTTGTAAAATTTGGTTAAAAAACATATTTTTTCTTTTTAAAGCTCTTCCGACAAAATATTCTTAACTAAACTAAACTCTTTAGATATAAATATAGTCTTTACAAAAAAATACTATCAATCTAGATTTTAAATCACATAAAAAAACTATACAATTTAAGTATTGCATTGTTTCTAGCATTGAAAAATACAATGCAATAAAACATTTTTGATGTTTGCCTATCGATTGACGAAAAATACATGTATATTTTTGCCTAATATAAACATTTTTGTTGTTAAATTTACAATGTATAATTTTCGCGATCGCTGAGACGTTACGGGCAGCGCATCGCAAACACAAGCATGAAACAATTTGCGTAAAAAACAAAACAAAGTTGTAAAAGAATAAAAATTTTAAAATTCAATAATACTTTTAACACAAATTGATCCGATTATGTGTTTTGGAGATATACTGTACAGAAAAAATTGTTATCTTAACTGTTCGACGAGTGTTTGCATAACTAGTACTTGATAAAATTATGATTTTTTTCAAGGTGACTTAAACGAATAATGAAGGGTTCATCACGGGGCATTTAGCGAATTAATTGTGTAATTGTTTACACTGTGTAATTATGATTGCGCGCTAAATATGACATTGTCAATATTTTGCAATCTGAATTATTTTTTAATATGTTTGTTTTATTTCTGATTGATAGATTTGTTTTTAATTATTATTGTTGCTTATTAATACACTGCAATTTTTTTTTTGTAAAACTTAGATTTATTCCATATCGATATTACTATGCATAAATTTATATTAAAATAAAAAAGCATAGTAATATTGTTATAGCTTTGACAACATGCGAATTAATTATATATTATTTTGTTTTTTATCATGTAAATTATTTATATTTTATAAATTTATTTTTAACTAATTAACAGAAATTAAACTTGAATTAATGTTTACCTTGATCAAAATTGCCACTATCCAATTTCGATTTCGAGTCGAATAACGTGCTAACGTCGGTAATGCCGGAGAAACCCTTGAATTCTAGACAGCATTCAAATTATTGGTGATTTAAGCATTAAAATTGTACAGTGCTAATATAATCGCAAATAACAACAACAAAAATATTAACCTCTTATCTCGTCTTTTCCGTACTCTTGAAATGGATTTACTTCGAGTGGAGGACTCACGTAGTCCTGGAATATCTTCGCGTAGTCTAATGGGCCTAACAAATGACATTGCTTAAATTTACTCGATTTTTCGTTTTGTTTAATTAACGTTCAATATAATTAAAAAATAACTAAACATGTAAAACTAAAATGTGCATTTGATTTTACTACAAATATATTTTTAGGCAATGTAATTTATATTTAATCAATGTAAACTTGTAATGTACAGTAGTTCTGCAACTGTTTATACTTGATAATTTTAGGAGAGTATATTACTAGTTTTGTTCTTAAATTAGATAGATGTTTTATAGACTAATATATTGCTTATTTTCAAATATTCTGTTATACAGTATATTATTGCAATTTACTAATAATAATCTGATTATAATTAAGATGAATCGCATAAATTAGAAAATTTAAACATGCTTACTTCTCGTATACGAATTGATGTTGACCGGCAAATTGCGAGTATCGGTGGCTTGTTGCAATTGCGTATTGGCAGCCAGGTCGAGCACTTCCGACTTATCTGTACACAGTACAAATCAACAATTTACATGCTATTATATCGCCATGAACGTTTCATTATGCTTTCCCAATAATTTAATTCATGTTTAATGCATTAGATTTGCGCGTAATTACAGTCTTAATGTTTATGTAATTACATGTTACATTTTGTATTAAATAAAAAGACTTTTCTACTTGCTATTTTATTTCCGCGGATTAATTTATATTGCATTTTACATTACATACCGCTATTAGTGTTTGTGTAGTCCGTGTCCACTATCGATGAATTTGTCACAGTTGCGGCATTATTTCCATTAATTACGTCGTAGGTATTTTGTTCATAATTAAAATTATGCTTGCTAGCATTATTCGTAGCATTCTGAATATAACTGATATAATCGGCTAATTGTCCGCTATTTGAATAATCATTATTTTGGCCGTAATTTACATCATCGCCGATTTGTACGTATTTTATGGTGTTGTAATTTGTTGTCACAGGGTTTGTGTCGTGTATTTGTTGAGTATTATTCTGATCATAATTATTGCTGAGATAATTTTGCTTGTAATTATTGTTGGGGTAATTTTGGTCGTAATTACTGCTGGGGTAATTTTGGTCGTAATTACTGCTGGGATAATTTTTCCCATAATCATCACTAACTTGCACATATTTTACATTAACATAATCTTGGCCGTAATTCGTACCGGTGTAATTATATTGGCCATAATTTATACTATCGTAATTATGGTCGTAATTTGTAGTAACGGGAC
Organism: Metabelba pulverosa; assembly: GCA_034697605.1. Classification (NCBI taxonomy): domain Eukaryota; kingdom Metazoa; phylum Arthropoda; class Arachnida; order Sarcoptiformes; family Damaeidae; genus Metabelba; species Metabelba pulverosa. The sequence goes on along the minus strand of JAQIXC010000458.1, from coordinate 1,559 downwards.
TCGTGTCGTATTGTTGAGTAGCATTATTTTTGACGTAATTTATATAATCATAAAGTTGGCCGTAATTTGTTTTGTCGTACGACTGGCCGAAAATCTGCGTCGGATAGGTTTGGTCGTAAATTGTATCGGTGCTATTTTGGCGATAATTATCACCTTGATCACCACCTTGAACAGTGTCATATTTAAAGTCGTAATTTATTTTCTGCTGCGTTTGTTCGTAACTTAAATTGTCGACAAAGTGGTCGTAATTACGCCGATTCACCGCATCGTCACTCGCGTTGTATCCGAACGTATGACACGAATAGAAGAGTAAAACAAAAACAAATTCCGACAAAACTTTTCGCGAGTTTTTGAAATACATTTTTTGTTTTGTTTCGAAACTATTTTTTCTATCCTTTCATTGATGTCATAGAAAAGTATTTCTTATTTTTCGCCACTAATTATCGAAAATTAGTTTCGCCGAAAAAATTATTGCAAAAAATAAAAAAAAACAAAAAATAAAAAACTTAAAAAACAAACAAAAAATTCACTTTCAATCCAATGTGAAAAAAGAGAAAAAAGTTTTACATCGAAACGCCAAACGTATTAATAGTTTTTACGTATAAAAACATCATATTTGACATTAAATAGCAAACAACAACAAAATAAAAACATTGAAAAAGTTTTTCCTAAACTTTGAAAGACTTTTCACAAAACTTCTCAAACTTTAACACAAAAAAAAAGTTTTTCAAAGTTTAAACACTTTTTTCAGATTAAACACAAAAAACTACGAAAAAGTCGCATCACTTACACAGTATAAAATCATAGCTAAAAACAAACTGTAACATCAAAAACACGAGCACTTAATGGTCAATGACTTGTTGCAATGGATCGAAAAGAGCAGTGCAAAATTTCAAATCGCGAAAATCGCGAAACATATCAAAAACAGTTTATGCGTCGAAAAAATGCGAGTCTTTTCTGAACCACATTTCTCCGCCACTGAAGGCATACTTTTCTCGAATAAAAAGCCCAAAAATTCTTTCCGCTATTGCCGTACGTATCGAAAGACGTTTTTATGGCACAAACTCATAAAGTATATACAGTTTAAAAATATACAGTTTAAACTCGCATCGCCTGCCCCTCACCTGTTCAGTGTATTTATAGGTAAATAGAATGCGTTTTAGGACTTTTCCGATGCTCTCGTCGTCTCGTCTGTAGGCATGTGTGCGCTCTTCGGATACGAATATATTTTTTTTCGGGACACTTATCGCCGATGAGTGCAGAACCTGTTTTATTTATACTGCATAATAGTATAGCGTATAGATTGTATAATATATTACGTATATTTTATACTGTGTAATTCAAATGTAAGTTAATATTTTTATTTTTTCTGCGATTATTTATTTTTAAAATCATAGGAAATGCATTAATATTATTATGGTATACAGCATAATTTAGTTTTATGCATGATATTTCCCCCACACCGCTTTAGCGTTTTTATTATGAACATTTTTATTCAATTCTATTTGCCGTGTTTAAACTGATTAGTTTATTTATAATCTATACTGTGTATACACTAT